>WOUA01000067.1:0-175220 GCA_021397985.1 Sporothrix dimorphospora
CGTGTTCCTCTCCTCCGGCCCGACCGACTTTCTTTCCTTCACCGACGACACGAACCCGACGACGGACCTTCCAACCCCCCCCCCCCCCCCCCCCCCCCCCACACCCTCGCAATGGACGACGATCTGGTGGCCAACTTTGTGGCCATCACGGGCGCGTCGGAGCAGGTGGCGCGGCAACTGCTGGAGATTGCCGGCGGCAACATTGAGCAGGCGGCCGTGCTCTTCTACGACACGGACATGGCCGAGACCCTGGCACGGCAGCCCGCACCAGCAACGTCGTCGGCGGCGGCAGCAGCAGCAAGAGACTCATCACGAAGCACACCAGCAGCAGGCGCCAGCCGGACAGCGTCGTCGAGCCGGTCGCGGCGAGCACAACCACAGGCCGCATCACGAAGCCGCGAAGACCCCGACGGTGTGATCACGATTGACGATAGTGACGACGACGACGACGACGACAACAACCACGACATGGACTTTGACGAGCTCGAGGATCTCGAGGACATTGACGACGACGACGACGACGAGAACGACGACGTTATCGACGTCGACGCGCACATGTCTGACGCCGCTGCAGCCGAGACGGTGGCCCGGACGGCCCAGGAAGAAGAGGATGCGGCCATGGCCAAGCGGTTGCAGGAGGAGATGTACGCCGAGCCGCCCGGTGGTGGTGGTGGTGGTGGTGCAGGCGGCGGCCTAGGCGACGACGACATCCGGGCGCCCATGGGACGGACGACGGAGATGCTTGTGGAGCCATCGTACGTGGGCGGCAGCGGTGGCTACGGAAGCTACGCCGGCGAGTCCATCTACGACCAGATGCGGGCGCAGCGGCTGCGGCAGGCCGCACGGGCCCCCCGCAACCCCTTCAACCAGGTCTGGGACAGCGACCCGGATGCCGTGGAGGCCAGGGGCAGCAGCAGCGGTGCACAGACGAGCGGGGTGACCGACGGCGCCTCGCCCTCGTCGGACCCCTCCGCGGGCCCCTCTGCACCCGCACCCACGACACGGCAGGCCCGCCTGGCCGACCTGTTCCGCCCGCCCTACGACCTCATCGAGCACGTCTCCTCCTGGGACGAGGCGCGGTCCATTGGCAAGGACGAGAAGCGCTGGATCTTGGCCAACATCCAGGACCTGTCCGACTTCCAGTGCCAGGCCCTCAATCGCGACATCTGGAAGGACGAGGCCATCAAGCAGCTCGTGCGTGAGAATTTTGTGTTTTTGCAGTACAGCAAGGACGACATCTTGGCCGAGTCGTACATTCAGTACTACCTGCCCGGCGGCCAGGACGAAAACCCGGACAACTACCCGCACATTGGCGTCGTCGACCCGCGCACCGGCGAGCAGGTCAAGGTCTGGTCGGGCCGGCCGTTTCCCACCGCCCTCGAGTTCCACGCCCAGCTCGCCGAGTTCCTCGACCGCTACAGCTTGGACGCCGCCAAGAAGAACCCCGTGCAGCGCTCGAAGCCGCAGGTCGTGGTCAAGGACGTCGGCCGCATGACGGAGGACGAGATGTTGGAGATGGCGCTGCGCAACAGCCTGGCGACGGCGGGCGGCGGTAGTGGCAGCGGCGGCGGCGGCGGCGGCGAGGCATCGGGCGCGGGCGAGGGCTCGGGCAGTGCGAGCGGCGGCAGCAACGGCGTGGGCGTGCAGGATCCGGACGAGCTCACGGGCACACCGGCACCCGAGGCCGAGGCCGAAGCCGAAGAGGACGAGGCCAACGGCGCCTCGTCGGCCTTTGCCGCCATCGCAGCCGACGAACCCCACGAAGAGCCGCCGACCAGCGCCCCCGCCGCCACAGCGACACGCATTCAGTTCCGCCATCCGACCGGCCGCGTGATCCGCCGCTTTGCCACCGACGACCGCGTGGTCCGCATCTACGAGTGGCTCAAGGCGGCTCCGCTCGAGGGCCGCGAGGGTCTCGCGTTTGAGCTCAAGGTCATGCCGCAGGGCCACGACCTGCTCGAAGACCTGGACAAGACCATCGAGGAGGCCGGTCTCAAGCAGGCAACGGTCATGATTGAGTTTCTAGAGTGAGGGGGGAGGTTTGCAAGGGAAGGATTCTGGTTTTGCTTTTTTACGTGATCTGGTCTAGATGTGAGCATTTCGACTCTTTTCTTTTCGTCTCGTCTCGTTTCTTTTCATGTTCTTTATTATCTCCCCCCCGAGTATGGGATGATTTCGCTTCTTGTGCTTTTACGATCACAAAGCCTCCTGTCTATAATCGAGAAAGAGGATCTTTATGAGGCTATTCACGCTTCTTCTCTTGTCACCCGAAGCTGTTTTCTTTCTTTCTCTTCACCTCGTTTCGTCTTCTTTCTTGATAGACTTTACTATTCGGACGACTGTCTGCGAGCGTCTCCGTATTTAGAACCAAACAACACCTCCGTATAGATCACCACTGCCTTGCCGAGATGTTGTGTCCGTCGATCGTCGCTGCATGTGAGAGCGTGTAAGATGCCGTGAGAATCGAAGAAGGTAAAAGACCAAGAAGGGCAACTCTGCGCGAGGAGAACGAGGTGTTACCGTATTAGAGCGAGACAAAGGCTGCAGTGCGGAAGCGAGTGCGAGCCTGTAGCCGGTAATTACCACCTGTTGTCGACCTCCTGCTGGAGACCTCGAGAAAGCACTAAAATCGCCCCATAACGCCCTAAGAATATGCACCGAGGCTGCTAACGATTGGCCCGCTTCGGGGTTTACAGCGGGGTTTACAGCGGCATTACTGTGCGTCGTGCCTGCCATTTCTGGGCTTTAACCATCACGACATCCGCACCCGCGGACTTTGAACCTCATCCAGCCACATTGGTTCACGCCCACACAGCAAGCAACCCTCGCAGCACACACAGCAGCCGCACTCACCCAAACCCCCTCTCTCACGGCGTCCCGTCTGCTTTCACGGCTGGCGCGCCGGCATCTGCTGCCCGTCATGGCCGACCGCAAGACGGTCTGCATCGTCGGTACGTATTTTGGTCCTCGCTTCGTTCGCCTGCCTCTCTCGACTTGTAAGAACTTGCTGACAGCAGAGGCGCTGGTCCTTCCGGCTTGGCTGCCGCCAAGAACCTGCTCTGGGACCGCCGCGCCCGCACAAAGTTCCGCGTCACCCTCGTCGAGAGCCAGCCGCGCATCGGCGGCCTGTGGCCCAGCAGCCCCGACGACACCGGCGGGCTCGTGCATCCGCTGATGCTCGCCAACCAGAGCCGCCACACCGTCCAGCTCAGCGGGCTGGCCTGGGAGGACGACGCGCCGGCGTTCCCGCGCGCCTGGCAGATTGGCGCCTACCTGGAGCGGTACTTTCAGCGGTACTGCCGGGGCCCGCAGGAGATCGGTGACCTGGTGGTCCAGCTGGGCCAGCGCGTGGTCAAGGCCGAGCCGGTGAACGGCAGCAAGGGTGGTGGCTGGCACGTCTGGACGCAGGCCACAGGCAGCGAAAGTGCACAGGAGGACGTGGTCGACGCCGGCGTGTTTGACTACCTCGTCGTGGCCAGCGGTTACTTTGGCAGTCCAATCATCCCAGAGGGACTTCAGACGACGACGACGACGACGACACCGGCTGCTGGAGCGGTAGGGAGCGTCCCTGTCATCCACAGTAGTGCCTACCGTGACCTCGATACGCTGTTCGCCGGACGCTCGCCAAAGACGAGCCAGCAGGGCAAGATTGTCGTGGCCGGCGGCCAGTTCTCCGGCGTCGAGATTGCCGCCACGATTGCCAGCCACCTGTCGTCGGCCGAGCACGCCCCGGGAGCAGACGCCAACAGCATCCCTGCCGCTTCCGTGCACCACATCATCCAGCAGCCCTTCTGGGTCTTCCCTCTGCACACCTCGCCGTCGCCCGCCGCCGACGCGCCGCCATTCCTCCCGTTTGACCTGCCCTCCTACAACATCCTCAAGCGCCCGCAGCCGCTGGCCGACACACAGGGCCACATTACCGTCGACACCGCCCGGTTTGTGCACGGCCTGTTTGAGACAGCGCTCGGCACCGACCAGGCCGACGTCCACCCGGCGCTCGCCATTGCCAAGGACAGCGCGGTGCGCGATGCGCCGCCCATGATGGCGGTCAGCGACACCTACCTCGAGCACGTCCGCGCGGGTCGCATCACTCTGTCGACAGGCAAGCTGACGGATGTGCAAGACACACAGGCCACGGTCAAGGCCCTGTCCGGGTCGGAAACCGTCGACGATGTGGCGGCGGTCGTCCTGGCCACAGGCTTCTCGGCTGCGTCTTCGCTCTCCTTTTTCTCCGACGCCGTCAAGCAGGCGCTGCACTTTGACCCCGCCGATACGCGCCAGCACGTGGCCCTGGCTTTCAACGGTACATACCACCCGGCCGTCGCCAACGTGGCCTTTGTCGGTTTCTACCGCTCGCCCTACTGGGGCGTGATGGAGATGCAGGCCCGCTTGGCCACTGCCTTGTTTGCGTCGGATGCAGCATCCCCGTCATCGTCAAAAGATGCCTCTTCCTGGGTCTCGCCCACGACAGAGTGGCCGCACCTCGCCTCGGCATTGGCCGCGGATCGTTCTGTTGAGCGCACCTTGGCCCTGCGTGCAGACCCCGAACGGACCTCACAGTTCCCAATGGGCGACTATCTGTATCTGATGCACACCTTTGGCGAGGCATTGGGAATCCCGCGACGGGCGGCCGACCCTGCAGATGCCGCTCTCCAGACTCCCCATGTCGGCATGGATGTCGTCACACCGGCACACTATTTCGACGGCGATGGCGACGAAGGCGACGAGAACACGGGAGGCCTGCCGACGGTGGACAGCCTAGACAACGCCAAGGCCATTGAGAACACACGCACAACCGTCAGGGCCGGCCTGCACGACAGCCGCTTCGTCGCGCGTGCTGTCTTCCGAAGTCTGCAGGGCACATGGAAGCTCGACCGCACCCTGACGAGCCGTCTGCCGAGCCACCCGAGCGGCCGCTTTGTCGGCACCGCCGAGTTCCGTCTGCGGGAGGGCACAAAGGACGGCCTGTCCGAGGCGGACAAGAACGCCGAGGTTGACGAATACCTGTACGTCGAGGACGGCATGTTCACAGCCGTCAACGGGCCGTCGTTCCGGGCGACGCGGCGCTACGTGTGGCGGTACAATGCGCAGGACGACCGTCTGAGCGTGTGGTTTGCCCGCACCGACGACGCCTCGCGCGCCGACTACCTTTTCCACGCGCTGGATTTTGCGCCGTCACCAGCCCGCAAAGGATGGAAAGCGACGGCCGGCCACTTGTGCATCGACGACTTTTACGACGTGCACTACGTGTTTTCTGTGTCGGGCGTCAACGTGACCAACTGGTCGCTGGAGTACGCCGTGCGCGGACCCAAGAAGGACTACACCATTACTGGGACGTACCGGCGGTGACGACATATCAACGCAAGAATAGATGGACACATGATGGACACAAAGATGGATAGAAGGATCAATTTACAATTGTTTTGTATTGTATGCAGCCTAAGAGCGCTGCCTGTCTAGACAGTTCTAAACCAAAATAACGCTTTTCCAATGCCACCTCCATGCAAGTCGTTCAACTCTTTCTTTGTATCCTTTCATGCGCTTAACCCCACTGCACAAGCACCTTCTTGCCCTGCCGGCCCTTCTTCTTGCCCTTGCCCGCATCATCCTCGGCTTCGACGGGCGCACTGGGCGACGATGCCTCAGCAGCACCCTCGCCGCCCCACGAGAAGCCCGTTTCCTGGTTGCCGCCGCCTAGGTCCCGCCGCACCGCCTTGCGGCCGTAGCCAAACACGGACGGTGGTGGCGGCTTGGGCGCCGCAGGCAGGGCCGGGAACGCATCCTCGCGGCGACCGCCGCTCAGCGGTGTGCTCGTGCCGGAGCCGGGCGCAGAAAGAGACGCGTAGCGGCCAGGCGCTGAGTTGCTGCTGCCACCGATACCGCTGCTGACACGCGAGGCAAGCGTGGAAGCGCCCGCCCCGCCGCTGACAGCCACCCACGACGACGACGACGACGATGCTGCCGATTTCTTGCCGGCTGCTGCACTGGGCAGCGCGGGGAACGCCGCCGACGCCTGCGGGCGCGGAGTCAGCGCGGCGGGCCGCGAGGGCGCAGTCCATGTCGCACCGGGCACGGTGCGACCAGTCGGGTCGCGCGAGCTCGGCGTGCTGCTGATGACGGACGACGACGACGTCGACGGTCCGCCGAGTCGTGTGCTGTGCTTCAGGCGCAGAACCCGCGTGGACGGCGAGGACGAGTTGGCGGTCTGGTTGGCCGCCGACGGCGCATGGGCCGAGGCGGCGGACGCCCATCCGCTCGTCGACGTCGTTGCGCCGTGCATGCCGCCGAGTGTCGGCAGGGAGGGGTAGTCCTCCTGCACGCCGCCCTCAGCACCGCTCGCTGCGGCACGCCGATCGTGCAGGGCCTTCCGCAGGGCGTCGGCCTTGGCAGCGTCGTCAAACAGGTCGGCGACCTCGCGCACGAGACTGCCCAGTGCCGTGTCGCTCGTCTCGGAAAACAGAGTCGAGAAGGCGTCGATCAGCTGGGTAGCGCTGCGGGCGCCCGACCGGTAGGAGGAGATGTTGTAGCGGAACGCGTTGACCTTGCTCGGGTTGCTGCCGAGCAGGTTGGACGCTCGCTCAATGACAGCGCCGTGGCGCACGAGACGTGCACGATCGGAGGGTGAGAGGCTCGCCAAATCGGAGGCGCTCATAGCGCTCATGGGGTCGACGAGCTGGTCGACCGAGGTCGATGAAGATTGTGCGGCGGCGGGAGAGGAGGAGTTCGGAGGAGGGTTGCGGCCCGCCGGTGCAGTCGTGGCGTTAGCTGGGGACGCTTGCCGCGAGGCCTGTGCGGGCGTTGGCGCCGGGGAAGAAAGGTGGCTGCCAAAGGTGCGGTTGGAGATGGACTGCGCTGAGTGGATGGCGAGCTGGCGCTGGTACGCAATCTCGTCGCGCCGCATGCTCTGCGATGAAGAGCCGGTGGCAATGGGTGCGTCTGCGTTGGGATCACGACCGCGGCTGGCACGGCCCTGGTGGCTGCGGCCGCCTCCGCCGTGACCACCGCGTCCCTCGCCGCCCCGGAAGTCAAAGTCGGCCATGCTGACCACCTGCACGTCGCGCCGCACGTCCTTGGACAGCGTGTTGCCATGCTCGCTCAACTGGTGCGCCTTGAGGTCGAGCTCGGCCTCAAAGACGACAAACTTCTTCTCGAGGCACTCGCGGTCCGCACAGATGAAGTGGTCTTTCCGGAAGTGTTTCTCCAGCTCGTTGTAGTTGCGGTAGTAGTGCGGCTGGCGCGAGTCCCGCCGATCACAAATAAAACAGCGCTCATGCTTGTTACGGCAGTGTTCATACAATTTGTCGTCGTCGTAAAAGCGCTCGCCACAGAAGCCGCACAACGGGTGCCCGCGGAAGCCCGTCTGGTCGACGGCGCCTGGCTTGTCGTCGCCGTGGCGCATGTGCTTTTCGTGTGCCTTTTCGGAAAACAGCTCGTGCTCGTGCGTAAAGACTTTCTTGTTGCGCGTGCACAGGTCGCACATCTTCTTGTGGTGCGTGGAGCGAACGTGGCGGTGCAGGTCGGGCCAGCCAAAGCCGGCGTAGTCGCAGCTTTCGTCGGGGCAGTTGTAGCGCAGCAGCAGCACAGTGTCGCCGACAATGTCCTCGTTGGTGTACTTGATGCCGATGTTGTCGTCGGTGCTGCTGATGTCGGCGTCGGTGTAGTCCTCGAAGCGCCGAGCCGGGTCGTCCGTGAAGATGACATAGGGCGCGGGCGTTCGACAGTGCGGGCAGTCCTTGGTGCGGTAGAGCGCGCGCATGCGCAAGGCGCAGATATGGCAGGTCAGGTGGTTGCAGGGCGCGATGGCGTGGTGGATGACGGGGTTGGCGCAAATGAAGCACACCTCGGCGTCGTCATCGGCCACACCGTCCTCGCCGCCGCCGCCAGCGTCGGCCGCCGGCTGTGGCGGCCGCAGGAGCGGGTCTTTGCGTGATGGTTGTGGGTTGGCCGCAGCATCACCGCCCTCGGCTGCGTCGCCAGAGCCGTGACGCCGGTGGTCACCGCCACCATGCCGTCCGCCGCGACCTCCACCACCGCCTCGTCTCCGTTGATGGCCGCCTTCTGAGGGGCCTTGTTGTGAGTCGCCACCACGTCCACCGCCACGGCCGCCGCCGCCGCGTCCTCCTTCACCTCCCCGTCCGCGACCACCTCCACGGCCCCGTCCACGGCCTCCACCGTCTCTGCCGCCGCCTTCTCCACCGCCTCTTCTAGGTTGTCTTTGTGATGGGTTTGCGTTTCCGTGGTCGCCACCGCCGCCGCCAGTCGCTGGTGCGCCGCCTCCGCTGTCAGCCATGGCTCGCTGGTCGGTTGGTTCGCGGGTGTTTAGGTTGGGAAGAATGTTGGGTAGGAAGGAGGCCGTTGTCTTTGTCGTCGTCGTCGTCGTCGTCGTCGTAATGTTCTCCTGAAGAGAGGGAGGAATGAGGGGGAAAGGAAGACGAGAAAAGGGAACTTGAAAAATAAAAATATGGCACAAACGCCTAGCGGCAAAGAGATATTATGATGCAGACAGGCTAAAGCTAGAAAAAATGCTGGACGAAACGAACGCAGACGTAAAACAACGTGAGAATGTGTCGGTATGCTGGGAAAATGACGAGAGAGAGACAAGACGCAAACGTCGAGAGATGACGAGGAGGTTTGTCTTTAAAAGAAAGTTGTGTCGTCAGTTGCTCTTTCCGTCTTCCAGTTGCTTCCTTTCCTGGCAGGCAAACACCTTTTTTCCTCTTCGGGGCTGTTTGAATTTCCAATCGCTCCATCCCTCCTTCCTTGTGTGTGCCAACGCTCTCATTGGCTGATCGGCGGGGCGCGAAAGCACACAAAAAAGCTTCGCAGTGCTGCTTGTCCGTGATTTTGGCTCTTTTGGTGGTGGCGCACGGACCAAGTGTCGCGGGGCAAATTCTTGCGTTCCAGAAACGACCAGTCGTCCACTGTAGAATTGCTGCAGAGCTCGCTGTAGCCTCCGATTCCGCCTTTTCGCCCCGCCAAAGCGCCCTGAGGGTTTCCTCGCTTCTTTCCTTTCTCGGCAAAACGTCAGTGTGCTCCTTCCTCGTTGGTCGTTCCTGCCCCTGTTCGCTGCTTCCCGTCAAAATGTGTCATACGGCGGCCAGGTCGGGGCTCTCGACAGCGCTAACCGGCTCAGCCTTGCACCGAGCCACAGAACGAAGGAAAGCAAAGGGAGGAACCAGGAGGAACCCAGACGAAGAGGAGACTGCAGCAGGCTGGGCGCCCCTGTAGGTAAGACAATAGGCGGAATTGGGACAATGGATGGGAGCTACTAGGTCGCAAATTGGCTGGTTTGATTGGTTGGAAGGGAGCTGCGGAAGAGTCACCAACTCACAATGAGTTCATTTGAGTCATTCTACGGAAGTTGGCAGGCGGCGCAAGGCATGTCTTAAGGAATGAAGGGGCACAACAGGAGAGTGAACAAAATATTACGGAGTAGTTGTATTCCATCAGGCTGTCGACAGAGAGCCGTCACAATAGACTAGGGTGTAGAGTGTAAAGAGAATATCGCATGCCGTAGATGCTTCAAAGGAGACAAGAAAATGAGAAAAGAAGATCAGAAAAGAAGATCAGAAAAGAAGATCAGAAAAGAAGATCAGAAAAGAATCAAGAAGCAAGGAAAGAGGAGAAAGAGATCAAACATATCGATGACAGAGGATAAGGCAAAACGAAAAAGAAAATGGCAATGGAGAAAGGTCAAAAGATAATAGATGGAAGATCGAGAGACAATCACAAACAAGACAAATGCATAGTACACCCAGAGAGATAAAAAGATCCAGAGCCGCCATAACGCCATATTATTTTCACCGTCAGCCTCGCAGATCCCACAGCCTCGCCAGCAGCCTCGCCTCGCCACCGCCGTCGACCGTTGTCGTCGTCTCCCGTCGTCGTTTTGCGAGTCCACTCGACTTGTTTCTCCCATTCTCACCGCTCCAAGCTTCGTGCCCAGGGAGCACACCTACTCCTCCTCCACCGGATACAAGTGGTTGCTCAGCAGCTTGTTCATCTGGAACATATCGATCCTCTGCTGCTTGAACACGGCCTGCATCTTCTCGTCGCACCGGATTTGTCGCTTGTCCTGCGGGTCTTGCAGGTCGTTGCCCTTGATGTGCTCCCACAGTCTCTTGACCACCTGCGGCCGCGACAGCTGGGGCACGCCCACCAGCTCGCCGAGCTGATAGCTCAGATTGAACGGCTTCTGGAACCCGCCCGACGCCTTGCGCTTTTCTTTGGGAGGCGCGTCCCCGTCGGCACCACCACCGCCGCCACTCTCCCCGTTGTCGCTGTCGTCCTCGGCCTTGACCTTGGCGGCGCTCTTTTTCGCGCCCGGTTTTGGTTTGCTTTTGCTCTTGGCTATTGCCGCGCTACCGCCGGCCTGCTTCCGCGGCTTTGATTTCGACGTGCTGCCGCCGCGTGTTGTCCGCGCCCGAGCCAGGCGGTTCTCCTGTGCCTGCAGCTCGGCGGCGAGCCGCGCGTCGGCGTCCTCGAGCGACGACGACGAGCGCTTGTGCTTTTTCTTTGCGGGGCCGTCGTCGTCTTCTTCGTCGTCGTCGTCGTCCACCGCGGGTCGACTCCGGTCGTAGGTATCGTACTCCAGCGACACTTTGATCTCGTCTCCGTTGGTGCTTCCGTTCACGCCACCGCCGCCTCCGCCCCCATTGTTGGTCGGATCCGGCGACTGCGACTGCGAGTTGATGGCATCGAAGCGGGCCTCGATCAGGTCCTTGATGGCGACTTTTTGGTCGCTGAGGTCCTTGCCGCCCAGGGCCTTCTCGAGGCCCTTGCGGACCTTTTTGCGCGTGACGGTCTCGAGGTCGGCGGTCGACAGGATGGCGTCGACCAGCTGCGTATACCGCCGCATCTCCTCATCGGTGACTATGGAAGTTAGTACAAAAGCACGGCCGGACGAAAGGCGACATACTGGAAAGTGTCCCGGGGAGACATACGTGGAGTTGTCATCGTGTCAGCTCGGGCGCAACAGAGCTGTTGCGGGAGCTTCGCGGTGGAGGGGAATGGAGGGAGGGAGGTATAGACGAACGCCGAATGGTCGGCAGTCGCGTGATCGCGAGGTCGAGGGCAGGAGAAGAAGAACGTTCGCAATCTATCGCAGGGTGTGTATGCGTATCTGCGCGTGTGCTCCGGATGCGTGCGTGCGACAGCAAGCGAAGTCGGCGTGTCCGCGTATCGGCGTCGCAATGGCTGCGCGTGTTCGGCGTAGAACGTATCTCTTTTCGGCTACGGTTAACTATGGTCTCGGCGTGGATACCGTCGTCTACGTCGCTTTTTTGCCGTTGTGGTCGTCGCTGTCTTTGTCGATCGGTCGGTGGGATGTGGTTGTGGTTGTAAGATACGGAGTACGTCGTGGACAAGCTGCTTGCGGGTGGCTGGTGGAAAGGCTCACCAGGGTGTGTGTGTGTGTGTGTGCGCGTGGTGGAGAGGTGGAGGTGGAACTGAATGTGGAGAGAAAGAGAAAGTGGAGGCTTGTCGTGTTTCGGTGGTTAGGTGCTGCCGGCGCACGGTATCGGTGTTTTGGAGCTGGCGTTTGGGTGTTTAGGGCGCTTAGCGGTGGCAGGTTAAGGTTCGCTGGTTCGCTGGTTCGCTGGTTCGGTGTGGCTCGCTGGCAGAAGAAAGATTAAGTGGGTCCGCGTGGTTTGCGATTGCGCGCCGCGGGTCAGGTGTAGTGTTGGTTCTGCCGATGGGATCGCTGCAATCGTATGCTTTGCTATGATGGGACTGGGCGAGAGCGGCTCGGAGTCCCGAAATGCAAAACAGGTCAAAGGGGATAAAAGAAAGCAAAGCAAGGGCAATCAGACGTGGGGTACGGGCAAACAAAGGTGGCAGCAGAGGAGCTGGAGTTGAGACGAGTTGGATGAAAGGAGAAGCGACAGATGCACGTCGTAAAGTTGATGTGCGGCGACAAAGTAGCAGCGATTGAGAGCTATTCCTGGCTGCTGTCTCGTCTCTTCTCTTGTCTTTGTCTTTGTTGAGCTCTTTTCTGGCGTGTCTGGCGTTCTGTCTATCGGCAGGTTTTTTTTTCGTTTCTGTGTGCTCGGCGAGTTTGCGGGGAGAGGCGCAAAGCGTGGAGTGCAAGATCGATCGACCAAGAAAGGCCAAGGAGGACAAAAAGAAAATACACAAAATAATATGGGATGACAAAGACTCGACAGACAATTCGGCAACAATTACAACCAATGCTGGCTGCACGGGAGAGGGAATTGAAATGGCGGGGAGAAAAAGAAGAGGAGACGGTTGGTGTGAGGTGGAAGGTGGAGGTGGAAGGTGGATGGCGGATGACGGGTGACGGGTGACGGTTGGCGACGGCTGGTGGATGGCAGCCGGCAGGGAAGGTGCGTTGGTTGATAGGCAAGGGCAAAGAAGGAAGGTGCGACAAGACGATGTCGAATGAAGAAAGAGCGATAAACGGAAGGTGCAAAGAGGGGGTTAAGAGAAAAGAACCGTAAAAAGGAAGGAAAGAGCCGAGCACCGTGTTGAGCGGGAAACGGCAGTATGCGTTGCGGTGCCGGGAGAGGAAGGCACGAGAAGACAAACCAAAAGCGGACCCGTGATCTTGTGATCCGTTTTTTGTTTGTGTTTCTGCTACAGACTACTTGAGAGCCGGCAGTACGGTGTTAGCGGACAGAAGCGACACGGACCAGCCAGGGAGTCAGGGCAGCGCTTCGGCGGTTGCGGTAGTTGGAGGTGTTATTCCCGCTGTCGTCATGGGCGAGGTCGCATAGGAGGTGTGTGTGCGTGGTTCATTGGGGGATTTAATGGATTGGACCAGTTGCATTACCTGTGTGTTGGTGGCTGTCATCGGCTGTTTAGTGGCCGTTGAGTGGCTATGGATGTACGGACTACTCCGTAGCTTACATCGTTGATACTTGTACAGTCGTTGGTTACAGTGGCTCAGTGGCTAGTAATATCAGCCACAACAACGTGAACTACAACATAACACGAGGCATGGCAACGATGAGATGAGACGAGGTGATGAAAAGTGTTGCTATCAATAATCATTAGCGTTAAAAAGGTTTATGCAGTTTTCTACTTTTGTTTCTTTATTTAATTATTATTATTATTATTATTATTATCCGCTTTTCTCAGCCAATCCTGGCTATTAGCGACTAACTAGACAGAACCCTCTGGGGAATAAACTGTCACAGAACTATGTGGTGTGGTGTGTGTGAACATTCTGGTGAAAACAACATGATAAGCCGTAGCTGATAGCCCCCTAATTTATCCTTCCGAATTCTCGTCATTAGTACCATGTTCCTCCTTGAAGTTCGTTTGCGCTGTAGCCCTTGGACGCCAGACATCGTAAGGGGTCCTCTAGACCGGCTTTCCGTGTCTTAGCGAACCGACTTATCCTGATTCATGAAGGCGGCCCTCCAACCGGCTTAAATCACTACACAGGGGCGGCGGCCCTCCTTAGTTATCTACGGCGTCGGGGTACGAAAAAAATTTGTTTTCTACGAAAGAAATGGAAATCAAGACAAGAATCGTGTTTGTTTCTTGTTTCCCTTCTTTACAACTGAAAACATTATTATGTCTGTTAGGAAACAAGTCATGAGATCTTTTTATTTTTTATTTATTCAAAAAACAAGGAAAATATACAAAAATGAAAAGAAAGAAGTATAAAACTGGAATTATTGGAATAAATATCTCCACCTTTCTCCGTCCAAATGTAAATGAGAACATCCACAAAATTTTCCCAACCAAAGCCAGCCTTCTACCAACGAACAGCAGCAATACTAGGACTGTTGGTCTAGTGGTATGAGAGAGGTCCCGTGTTCGATCCACGGACAGTTCCCAAACTTTTTGCCCTTTTTTGCAAGAGTGGCATACTTGACCCCCACCGTTTCGAAATGGAAGGGCATCACCAAGCGAGGTACAAGACATCTAGCAAGCCACAGCTGAACGAGGGTGAACACACTTGGGCACCAGTCTAGACCCGAGCCTGGGCACAAGT
This sequence comes from Sporothrix dimorphospora, assembly GCA_021397985.1. Lineage (NCBI taxonomy): Eukaryota > Fungi > Ascomycota > Sordariomycetes > Ophiostomatales > Ophiostomataceae > Sporothrix > Sporothrix dimorphospora. The sequence continues at coordinate 13,964 of WOUA01000067.1, forward strand.
AAACAAAATAGGGATAGCTGAGCACGGGTAAACAACTGGATGTATCTAGACTGCAGTGAGCACAGCCCGTCTTAACAAAGACGCTCACCGCATGGCTTTGCCTTGTCATGGATGTGTTCCGATGCCACTGCGTAACTGCTTCCTGCCGTGTTCCGTGCTGTGATTGAACTCTCTTTGCTTTCCTTGGCCCGATCTGGTCAAGACATTTCACATCTAATTCAAACACTTCGGCGACGACAGCAATCAAGGCAGGCGACGCCGCGAGAAAGACATCGTGAGAAGGAAAGAGAAAAAATGAGAAGACGAAAAGACAAAAAAGACATGAAGACGAACCAAGAAGAAACAAAACAACGACGAGGGGACAGAACCCCTACAGAGTCACATATCAACCTCCTCGACTCTTTGGCGCCCTCCTGTCTTTCCTTGTTGTCTACCTTGTGTTTGTGCCCGTCTCCGATTCGGCTGTCGTGGAACAGAAGGCGTTCCCATCGTTTTCTGCAGCGTTTTCAGACAGACAAGGGAATGAGCGTGCTCGCATCGATTGGTCCAGGCCTCGAGATGGACTGTTGAACAGACGAAAAGAGGAGAGAGAATGAACGATGAATAAAACGGGACAATATCGAGAGGCTGCACAATGGCGACGCAAGCACACAAGCACGCAAGCACTCAAACACGTCGCTACGCAAGCTCACACAAAAACCTAAGCACCATGGCCTGTACTAGAGCCTACACCATGGCATGCACGACTCCGTCCATCTGGTGACGAAAATGGACGTTCCCCATCGGACATGGCCGTGCCCCCATGCTCGTATCTATTTCAGCTCCAGCACTCTGTTCAGTATTTGTGCGCCGTCCTTTCACTGTCTTTGCCCCTAGTTCCCCGCCTCTCGTGTTTCGACTATGGGCGTGTCGTACGTGACACCGTGAAAATGAAAGAAGAAGGAGAAGAAAAGAGAAAATGCCAAGAAAATTCCTAGAGAAACCTTAAAGTGCCTGACGTATAACTCTAATGCTCTCCCTGTCTTTCCTGTCTTTCCTGTCTTTATTCCGAACGAAAAGAGAACGCCCTCTTACGTTGCCTCCTTGCATCACGGTTCCTGCTGTGAGACAGCGTACCTTGCAGAACGGACATCGGTCTCTTTTGCAGGTAACAGCCTCGGATGCAAGAGAAAGCGAGGAAGAGGGGCTCAGAAAACACCACGAGAATGGGAACACACGAAGATGGTTCACGAGGATAAATACCAGTGATGGTCAACGTCTTTTGTCGTTTCTGTCGGCATCTCGGCAACAAACACACTCACCGCAGAAGAAGAAAAGAACACAAGAATTTGCTGAACAGTCCCGATAAACAGCTCAAACAACAACAACACCACTCCTCCTCACATCCGTACATCATGACTTCTTCATCTCGCTCTGGCTTTGCCGGCCTGCTTCGCACATTCACTATCTTCGCCCTCGTATCTTCGGCCTGTGCAGCACCGTCGCCTGTATCTGCGCCGGCCACACTCTCCCCCGACCTGGCCGCCCTCGGGGCCCGCGCCGCGGTTGCCAAAACCAACTTTGCCTCCTCGTGCACCAACATTGCCTATTTTGGCTACTGCCGCATCGAGGCCAACTGCACGGCGGACGGCAGTGCTGTGACTGCCTCCAACAAGAACAACCTACAACATACGTTCCTCGACCTCGGCCAGTGCGTCGGCTACGATACCTCCACAAAAGCCCTGCAGTGGCGCAGCAAGTCCGTGGCGCACTGGCAGTCTACGTACTGCGCTCCTTGCAGCCAGTGCACGATCGACGCCAAGTCGACGCAGATGACGTGCCACTGTCAGTACCCGGACACGGCAAGCAACCACGCGACGCGGCTGACGCTGAGCGACCATATGTCCAACACGGCCGGCGTGTTGAGCTGCCTCAACGTCGCGGGTGACCCAGACCACAACGATTAGGAGCAGCAAGGCGAAAGAGAGTATGGAACTAAGAGTTCTGGAGAGGAAAAGCATTGATGGAAGGAAACATGACGTCTGGCTGTGAATGCACGGAAAGCAAAATATGCAAAAGCAACAGGGGGTGTCTCAAAAGTTCGGAAAATTGGGTTTCAAACAAAAGGTAGATTAGGAAACATTTTTCACTATTTGACAATGAAAAGGGCGGTGACACAAGTGCACAAAGTTTTCACACACAACTTATCCTAACTGAATACAACACATTAATCATTATTCTCCGTCCTTATCACCTTCTTTTTCTTTCCCCAGGCCACATTTTCGACCACATCTCCGAGCCTACTTACAGTCTACACACAGACCAGAAAACGATTCTCTGAGAATAATCTTAACTGGCAGACTCAGGCAAATAGTGCCCTGGTCGGCTGCATCCTGACACTGGTGCGTACTGTCAAAAGTCAGGGCCGCGTGACCACAGCCCTCGTACCGGACGGAAATGTATTTGAAATGACACATTGTGATAGCGAAGCTGCGATAAGTGGATGGGCGTGTGTGCCGAAATCAAAATTGCGAAATTAAATGTTAGTTTGTAGGATGGGGGGTTAGGGAAGAAGGGAAAGGGCCAGTGTGGTTTATATACTTGTCCATGTTGAATGAAGATGGAAAGGTTTACGCAATAAACATAATAAATCACCCACTCGCAGTGATTCATCAAACCACCGTCAAAACATATGAAAGTTATGTCATTACCGCACAGGGAAGTGATGCATCTTCCAGAGGTAATCCAAATATAGTGACATAAGTTAAAATAAGAGCCCATCATCGCCTCCCCTACGACCGCAAATATTCACACACACTCTTGCCCCAGCGGACGCCACCCTTGTAGATCCACATGTCGGGTGCATTGCCTTCCTTGAGGCCCTCGATAGCATCAGCTAGGTCCGGTCCCACGCCCTCGTTTTTGAGATCTTGGAGTGGGAAGAGGTATGTCTTGAAGGAGAAGAGGACCGCCTGTGTGGTGGGCAGGCGTGTCAGCGTCTGGCACTCGACCCGTAGACATGTTTGTGAGATATCGACGTCGGCGTCGTGCCCGACCTCGTCACTTGCGTGCACATGATTTCCCTTGGGCACAAACAACTCTGTGTGTGTTTGGACAGACCACTGACGAGGTTAGTAAGAGTAGTGCATTTGTAGAAGAAGATTGAGGGGAAGGACTGACGTTCAACCGCCTCACACTCTGGCCGACGGCAAGTCGCTTGAAGAAGCGCTCCATGCTGGGCCCAATCTTGTCGTACGATGGTACCGGCTTATGGATATCCTTGAGCAGCAGGCCTAGCTTCGCCGACGGGTCAAAGCCAGCTGGGAAGCAGCAGAGAAAGGCCACAAGGCGGTGGCTCGTGTCGGGATACGCGGGACCGCCGTCGTCAGATAACGTTTTGATATCCTCCTCCTGCAGTAAGAACAAGTCATCTTCGACCGTCTCGCCGAGGGTGCGCAAGGCATCAAGTGGATTCTCAGGTGGGCTGCAAGGGATGGTCTTTGCGGTGGCGGTATTGTGCAGTGAGGTCGCTGTTGGGGCTGCCCTCGTAAATATAGACGGATACCGTACGGGTAGATAGTCCATCAAGTAGGTGTACAGCTCATCAACAGCTGCCTTGGCTGATGATGTGCCTGTAGTGCCCATAACCGTGTCTGAGTTACCAGACATGACTTTGCGACGTATCTCGATGCGCTCCTTGTAGTTGTTATCGAGAACAATTAGGTTCTCTGGCGAAGAGGACTGGAGCGCCATTGTGATGTGGTACGTTGACTTGAATGGCCGGAACTGGGTTGGATTCACCGTCGTGTAGTCGAATGCTGGCAACGGCGTGATGGCAGGGGTAGGCGTTGCTAGTCCATCTTTGTTTGATTTTTTGTCATTTCTGCTGACTTCTCGTTTGTTGTTGGGCACTCCTAATCGCTGCCTAAGAATGATGCCTATCACGGCAGCCGATAGGAGAAGGACAAGAAGATAGAGATCCATGTTGGTACAAGGAACAAAAATCAAAATCGATATCAAAAGAGAGAAGAAGACGAGACAACATCTATATTCACAAGATGAATAGACGCAGTTCAGATAATGAATATGACCGCGTTATCAGGACGGGAAGGCTCTTTGATATCCCTTTTTTGGATGGTGGTCTCGAGCGGGGTGCACGCCAACTAAGATAGTCATAGGGCGTACGGGCGCGCTTGGCGATTGGACGGCGTTTTAGGAAGGTCGTGCCGCATGTTGGGGCGATCGCGTGCGGCAACTGCCGACAACGGCCGTGATGTATTTCCACTTTGAGCATAAAACCCCGGGCGACGATAGGAGTCGAGTCAAGACGACGCACATAGATTAGAGGAGAAGCATAAAGATAGGAATATACCGAGCATAGTAAAGCAAACAGGTTGGGCTGCGTATCTCTCGTTATGCACCCCGAATCTACTCATCGACTCCCCTGCAAATCATGAGCCATTTTTGGGGGGCCAGCACGGGCGCAGCGGATTGCGGATGTTGCAGATGCCATTGGCTTTTGGTTGTTGTTCTTGTTCGTCTGTCGCTCTCTTTTGTCGTTTTGGCTCCTCGGTTTTTCTTTCCCCGGTTTTCTCGTTTTTGTTCATTCTTTTCTTTCCCCTTTTCTTTCCCAGTATTTTTACATCGCTGTATTGAGAATTGAGCCTACCTCTACACGGAGCGCCTTTTGTATTAAATTACAGGCAATGGGAGACAAAAACCCATTTTATTGACGGCCATCTTTGAACTTGCTATGGGTCCTACCCTCGACTATGGCGGCCTAGGGCAGGATGCGGGCGTCTGCGCCACAGCAAGTATGTGCACAGTTATAAGCATACAGATCTACGCGTACGGCCTTATCCATTAACGAGGGACCCAAAACGTGCAAACGCTCTTTAGAGGAACAGGTCGCAAATGAGTCTGTACGAGTGTTATAAGGTCTTTTTTTTAAAAAAAAAAAAAACTTGTCTGCAGCCGGTGTGGCCGTGAACCACGGCCGTGATATTCACTCTTTGAGAAGGTGACTGTAAGTCTTAAGAGTATGAGTAGAGTATGAGTAGGAGTCAACGTCGAGGTCTGAGAGTTGCCATTTCTGGGGACATGTTTAATAAAGCCTCACACCTCTCGTTCACTTCCACCTCCCACGTCCACCAGCCTCGTACCAAGTTTTCCGTTGCCCACAGACCTTTCATGTCATCCACTTTGATCAACCTCGACCTCAACAAAGGAAAGAATACAAAGACGTGACCTTATCTTAACGTCCGTCCTCACGCTCGGACACTGGCGTCTAGTCTCTCCTTGGACCTTCTAGTTCTTCTAGTCATTGCTTGTTTCTTGCTTTTTGTGTTTCCTCTAGTCTGTTCGTTTCCTTGTCTCGGCTGGGCACTCACCTCGACGTATAAGACGAGCGCCCTTGTCTTCATTCCATCTTCTCGACATCACGACAACAGCTATGATCATGACCCTCTATCCTATCATCAGCAAGCTACGCATCACAACTGCAGCCATGTCCTCCAACGTCGACCATTTCCTCGACAACCAGACAGAGGTCTCCGAGATCATCTAAATAACCCCTTCAACCATTATTGTTACAAAGAGTACTTCCCGGCAGGGACTGGTCCTTGCTAGGTGATCAGGCTAGAGGGCCCTGTTATGTAAGAGCAGTGATAAGGTGTAACATGTGAACAATAAGTCACCACACAATGGTGGGTAAGTGAGTTGTCGCTTGTATACATTAAGCACAGGAATACAGGTTCATATTGGATAGTATTTCAAACAAGCGGTAACGGCGGAGTCTTCTATCTAAGGTACTGGGAGGAAGCCTCAGACTTATCTAAGTAACCTCATTATAATCGGTTGCCCAAGCGAGACGTATTTGTCGGTTGGTCTCTGAGATGAATGGTTTTTTTTTCGTGAAAACGTGGCGTTTGAAGACGTTATGTATGAGCGCTGAACGAACTGCCCATTTCCCGAATCGGCCTTTGAAGACCTCTTTTGTCAAGCAAGAGGTAGGTCATCCTCCGTTATTGTTTCTCCGTACTCGCCGTACCAATTCACGATTCAAGTCCCCACAAGGTCCAAATATGAGCTGCCGTGGTGTCAAATAGTCATTATTGCCATAATTGTTGAGTTGTATGCTGTCAGAGGCAGGAAATCTGCATGATTTCGTAATAGCTTCATACAGGTGTTTTCCCGGGGGATCCCGAGTCCTCATCATATGACGTAGCATGTGACGTATCCCGTGATATCCCCGTAGCTAATCCACCACACATTCTAACAAGAAGAAACCACTGGATAGGATGTAGGCTAAACCTAAATAGGAAACCACGCGTGTCTTTTCTAATTTCACGTCTTACGATAATCACGGTTTCCAAAGGAACGCGACAAGGCGCAGACGACCAGCAATCTGTGGACAGATAAAATCCATGGCCGCTTGTGTTTGATCATCTATTCTTTGAGCATTCTTTGAGCATTGCTTCTGTTTCACTCCCCCTCTCTTTTCTTCTACACATCGCGACTCGCCAAACTCCGTTTTTTTTTTTATAATGGGCAATACCCTCGTCATCGGCGGCATCGTTGCCGCAGCCATTGGTCTACTCACACTCGGGATCCCTCTGTTCTTGGCCGAGTACTTCCCCGTGCAGCTGCTGTGGAAGCAGCGCAGCGGCCGGCCAACTGTGCGGACAGCTTCGTACGCCGGACGCACGGCGCTGGTGACTGGCGCGAATGGCGCGTACGGTTCGCGTGCGGCGACGCTCTTTGCGCAGCACGGAATCGAGACACTCGTGCTGGTCGACGTGCACGACTGTGCGGGCGTGCAGCAGCAGATTGAGGCGGACCTGCGCGCCCAGGGCAAGCCGGTGCCGACGATCCTGGTGTGGCAGATCGACATGATGACGTTTGCGGGCTGTCAGAAGCTGGCAGCGCACGCGAGCACCTTGGCGTACCTTGACCACGTGCTTTTGACGGCCGGCATCCTCGCCTTCCACCGGCGCGAGTCGCCAGAGGGCTGGGAGACCAGCGTCCAGGTCAACTTCTTCTCTACCGCGCTCATCGCGCTGCTGCTGCTGCCACGGCTCCGGGCCTCGCCAGGCAATCCGGAGCCGCCGGTGCTGACGTTTGTCACCTCCTTTGGTATCTACCCGTCGTCCTTTACCATGGGCCTGCCCCGGTCGGCGGCGGCCGGTTCCGCCGGTTCCTCCTCCTACCTGCGCCGCCTCAGCACAAACCGCGACGGCATGGAGCAGGCCCACCAGTACGGCCGCTCCAAGGGCCTGCTACTCTATTTTACCCGCGAGCTCGCCGCCCGCACCGCCCGCGCAGCCCAGGCCGGTCGCCTCGATCGCCCCGTCACGATCACTAGCGCCGATCCAGGCTCCGCCTGGACCCCGCTGACGAGCCCCAACCAGGGCAAGCTTATCCCGCGCCTCATCATGAACATCAGTGCCCGCGACCCCATCTATGGTGCTGCCGTCCTCGTCAACGGCGCCTCCGCGCCGGCGTCCGCCAACGGCCAGATCTTGCACGACTACGATGCCGCCTCGTACCCGCCGTTTATGAACCGCACGAGCGGCCGTGTCGCCCAGCAGCTGGTCTGGGACGAGGCGCGCCGTGAATTCGAGGCAAAGGTACCCGAGGTGGCAGCTGTGTATGCAATGCTGGAGGAAGACATTTAATAAAGGCACTTCCCAAGGGTAGGTGACTCTACTAGTTAATCAGGCTAGGGGAGTTTATGTTCTGAGTAAGACAGTGAGAAGGTGTAACGGCTGAACAATAAGTCAACACGTAATAAGGGTATGGTGGGTGTGGTGATTGTATGCAATGATGGCATAGGAATACAGATTCATGTAGATTTGTATTTTAGACAATCGGTAGCGACTAAGTCTTCTATCTAGTCTACTGGGAGGAAGCCTTAGTCTTATCTATCTAGTGAACTTCATATGGCTTCATATCCAAACTTCATTCCTGTATGAAGTTCGCCCAAACTTCATACCGCTTCGTTCCTAAACTTCATTTCTCTATGAAGCTTGCTTGCCTAGTTATTCCGTGCTTCCTTAAATAACTCGTAGTACCCTGATCCATGTGGAGGTGTCGTCCCTTCTGGCGGTCTTTCCACTCAGCCGCTTCTTCAGCCACACCCTCGTGTACTGGCCACCGTTGTGCTGTCCACGTGTGTTTCATCCCGACTTGTATACCAGTACCGTCTGTGCTGGCTGCCTGTGTTCCAGCACCTTTCGTGCTGGCCACCTTTCTGGCATTCCTGGCCGCCTTGGGTCCCCGTTTTGGGCCTCGTGGGGGCCGTAATCGTAACAATGTAGAGGGCGAAGAAGGGGGTTGCGGAGATGCCTACGTTTTGGCCTTTGTCGGACTTATTCCATTGAGTGAAAGCTAGTTAGCCCATTGAATCGGTCAGGGAGCTGTAAAGGTGTTTCTGTGGCTGTGCCGGCTCGCGATGAAACAGCCATAGAGGCACAGCAGGAACAGCGGGCACAGGGAGCATAGGGAGCACATGTGCTGAGCAGGTTGGAGCAAGGACGGCACAGGTGCAACTCCAAAGAAGGAAATTCTCAATGAGGTTTTTCGGATTGTATATTGGGCTAATATCAGGGGATATGGCATGCGGTCCGGCAGGCGAGCGAGACATAGTCCAAGGACAGGCCAAGACGAAGAAGCTGTTGATCGGCATCGAGGAGACCAACGCGATGCTCGCCGGGCGACTTTCTGAGGGAGCCAGAAGTATGTGTTTTTGCCTACCCAAGTAAATACTAACACGACGACATCTTTCCACCAAGGCTCAACTTGGTGATATGCCGGGCTTTTCGCACAGCGGGATGCGTAGTAAACTATACCTTTCATCTGTCTAATTTATGTCCCCAAGAAAACCAGTCACCAGCTTTTTGTAACCCGCCACGCTCTCCACCAGTTCGCTGATCTTGACGTGCTCGTTCTTGCCGTGGGCCACCAGGATGGTGCCCGGCCCGTAGAGCACCTTCTTGTGCGACCCTTGCAGTCGGGGCACATCCGTGCCGTAGCTGACCGGCGCAGCCTCGAACCCGCCGTCCAGCTGCCAGTCTAGCAGCGTCTCGGGATACTCGAATTGAAACGCGACTTCGACGTTGGTAAACTCGGCCACAATCGCGGTCACCTTTTTCTTGATGAGCGCAGTGTTCGTGGCCACGCGCACCGCGCAGAGGGCCGTCGCCTTAGGTGCGACCACGTTGTAACCCTCGCCGCCACTGATCTTGCCAATGTTGAAGGTAGAGGGACCGAGCAGGTCGGAGTGCGGCCAGCTCTCGGCCTCGAGCTTGTTCAGAACTTGTAAGAGCGTGGAGATGGCACTTTCCCCGCGGTGCGGGTAGCCGGAGTGGCTGCATAGCATTAGTTGATCTATCACCGCATAAGGGAAACGAGAGGCCACGATTTTGCGCTTACCATGCAGTCCCCGTCGCGGTCACCTCAAATACTACGTGGCCCTTGTGGCCCTTACCCAGCTTGCCTTCGGTCGGCTCGGCGAAAATGACTACCTCCCACGCGAGGCCCAGGTCGTTTGCCGCCAGCATGCCCGGCCCGCCCTTCTCCTCGCCGACCACAAACAGTAGGCCAACGTCGCCCTCCTTGAGCCGGTCCTCAGCCCACAGCGCTTCCGCTGCGACGATCTGCGCCGCCATCGGCCCCTTATCGTCGCAGGCGCCGCGGCCCCACACGATGCCGGCATCTAGATCGAGTCGCAGCGGGATGTGTGGTGGCACCGTGTCCATGTGCGCGGTGAGCAGGATGCGGCACCGGCGCTGCGTGCCACGGTAGGCGTAGACGTTGTGGCGCGTGGAGCCCGGTGCGATGGCGACGCGCTCGACCGTGTAGCCCAGCTTCTGCAGGTAATCCTCCAAAAACACACCCATCTCGTACTCTTCCTCGCTAGTGCTGGGCACGGACATCAGCTGGGCAAGGAGCTCGACGACCGCCGGGATGCCTGTCGGTGTCGACACCGCGCTGGCGTGGTGGTCTGCCATATTTGCTGGTGGTGTCTGAAAGGAAAAAAGAAATAACTATTTTGGCTCTATTGACTGGAACAACTATATATGTGCTGCCTTTAGGACAGTCTTGTGCTCTCCATAGCACGACGAGAGCTCTTACATGATTCTGGCGTCGTAGTGCATCCTGCGGCAGTGAATTGATTTCGGTACCCCACAAGAAAACCCCGATCGCACCGATTGGCCGGGTCCACAGTCGGTAAACGTAACCGATCAGGATGATTTCGTAACCATGTCTGTTTATCGTCTTAAATGCCGTGCTCCATAATAAATACATGATAAAATGTCCGACATGATGGACTAAAATGGAAGGCACCCGGGGATGTCCGGTCCGTAATCCCAGCTCGGCAAGTATGTGGTAGGCCGGCATGAACCCTCCTCTCGGTGGCATACAAAGACAGTGGACCGGACCCTCCTACGGAGTAGTTTACGGACTATAAACACAAGCTGCTCGGGCTCGATCGTTGGCTGCACGACCAAGCACAGCATATCATCGCTCGTCAAAACGAGACGCACAACCATGGGCAGCATAGCGCCGGACGGCCGCAAACCGACGATCCTCCTCGTCGAATCGTCGGTGCGTGAGGTCGACCCCGAGCAGTGGGCCCGCGTCCGTGAGAAGTTCAATATCCTCCACTACGACTGCGCGGATGTTGACGAGTTCTGCGCGCGCCTGCAGCCGGGGGCCGCCTACGCGCACATTGACGCCATCGTGCGCGTGGGCTGGCTCAAGGCCGGGCCCTATGCATCCCACCAACTGTTCAGCGGGCGGCCCGTGGCGCTGTACCCGCAGTCGCTGCGGCTCATCTGCTGCACGGGCCACGGCTACGATGCGGCCGACATTGCTGGGCTGACACAGCGAGGCATCGTCTACGCCAACACGCCGGACACGTGCACCGATGCCGTGGCCAACACGGCGCTGTACCTGATTCTCAACACGTTCCGCTACTTTGGCTTCGCGGAGCACGCCGTGCGCACGGGCCGGTGGCTCGACAGCCGGCAGCTGGGTCCCGTAGCCATCGACCCCGTGGGCAAGGTACTGGGCATTGTCGGGATGGGCGACATTGGCGTGTGTATTGCGAAGAAGGCGGCGCTAGGGCTAGAGATGAAGGTACATCGGGACGGACGACCAGAATTGTACGAGGGGGGAATACACGCTGACCGACTGTACAACGCAGATTCACTACTACAACCGGAAGCCACGGTCAGACCTGGCGCAGGTGCTGCCGGGAGTCGACGCAGAGTACCACGCCAGCTTGGATTCGCTGCTACGCGTGGCCGATTGCGTTTGCCTGGCGTGCCCGCTGACGCCGGAGACGCACCACATGCTCTCGGCGGACCAGTTCCGCCTGACCAAGGCGGACGGCGTGCGCATCGTCAATATTGCGCGGGGTGGCCTCATCGACGAGAACGCGTTGTTGGCTGCCGTCCAGGCGGGCCAGGTGGTAGGCGTGGGCCTGGACGTGCACGCCAACGAGCCGGGCGTCAACCCGGCGCTGCAGGCCAACTACTGGACGACGCTGTTACCACACATCGGTGTCTGCTCCCGCACGAGCTGGCGCAATTTTGACCGGCGGTCACTGGACAATCTGGAGCAGTTTTTCTACGGCGACAAGAGCAAGGTGACAGCTGTGAATGCGGTGTAATGGCAGTGTAATCTACATGATGTTTTCTTCTCCAACGCATACGCAATGAGGCTTAACTACTCGTAAACGTGTTTATGTCCCACGCCAAGGACGAAATGCCCATCTCGTCGTTCGTGATGCCAAACGCCGACGGGCTGAGCTCCGAGTAGGGCTGCCCCAGAAAGTCCTTGAAGAAGGGGTCTTCCAGCAGAGGTGCGCTTCCCCAACCGCAGCTGCCGTGTGTCAGCGTGCTGCCGACGGGACTCGCCGCCGCTGCCGCCGATGCTATCGTCGGTGGTGTATTCGCCTGCCACGTTCCCACACCGCTCGGACTGCCCGTCTCGTGCGCCGAGCCTCTCGGCGCCACGTGCGCCGCAAAGGTGCCGGCCGAAGTGATATAGCCCCGTGCGGGGCCGCGGCGGTGGGGGTCGCGACGGACCTGTGCCGCTAGCGCCGCCAGCTCGGCGCGCAGCGAGGCCAGGCGCTCGCAAAGCTCACCGGCTGGCAAGTTGCCGTCGTGGGCCATGCTCTGCAGCAGCTGGGTGGCCAGGTCGATGGAGCTCTGGTCGGTGTCGTTGGGGTTCAGGATGTGGGCCATGAGCAGCACCAGCGTCGACGAGAAGATGTAGCTGGCGTCAAAGTAACCAAACGTGGCGATGGCGCCGTCAATCCAGAGCTGGCGCAGCAGCCGGTTCGAGGCGCGCGCTGCATAGATACAGGCCTCGCTGAGCGCCGTCGTCACGGGTGAGGGCGCCTTGCCAGGGCCAGGGACGGGGCTTGGGTTGGCCCCCGGGCTTGCGCGCTCGGACGACGGCATGTCGGATCGGAGCAGGCGTACGTAGTATTTGAAGACGAACAGCAGAACCGGCCGCGTCGTGAGGATCACACACTGGGATCTCGTTAGCACCTGCTACAACGTTGCCTCGCATCAACAGGCGTGGATGTCTACCTGGTTGAAGTGCAGCCTCAACGACGCGATCGACCGCGAGCCATATGGCGGCGTCCGGCTGTGGTCGAGCCGGAGCTCGGGCGACAACGTCGCATCCCACTCCTTGAGGCTGATGAGGATGCTGTGGATGTTGCGGATGAAGGTGCTCTCATGTGGCTTGTGGATCTTATACGTGTGGTCGAGCAGCGAGCCAGTAATGCGCGCCAGCCGGATGTTGGCGATGAGCTGCTTGGCGTCGACAAACTCTTCCTGCTCCTCGGCGGCCAGGCCCTCGGACGACGGGAAGGGCGCGTCAATGTCCTCGTCTTTGATCGTGATCGGGTGGCCCAACTTGGAGCTGCACAGCCGGTCGAAGATGTAGACGGTCCACCAGACGCGGCGCCGGTTCTCAATGGCCACGGGCGGCGTTCTGGGGTCGTAGGTGATGTTGCGGTGCAGGCCCATGGCCACGCTGAGACGCAGCGCAATACCCGAGTACGTGTAGGCGCTGTTCTTACGGTTCAGTGCGTAAGAGTAGAAGGACTGCTGATTAGAGATGGGATAAAAGCGAGAAGGCAAGGAAACGTTATTGCTGGCCAGCTTACCATTAACAGCAGCGTCTCTATGTACTCAATGTCCGGATCCTCGTAGAGCTCCTGGAACAGAGACGTGGCCTGCAAGAAGAAGCTCGCCCCCGGGATGACACGCTGGCCGTTCTCGGTGAAGCCGGACTTGCGCAGATACAGCTCGCCCAACGCGAACACGGTAAACATGCGGCAGAGGAACATAGGGTCGTCGTCGGCGCCCGCTCGGTTGGTCGAGGCGGCGTAGGTCGCATTAACCCGTTCCATAAACGACCGCTTTTTGACTAGGTGGTAGTCGTTACCGACAAACTTCAGGACGACCTGGATCAGCATGGTCGCATACGTTTTGCTCGGCAGCTGGTAGCGGGCGTCGTCCAGCACTCGGTGCAGCCGGTGATAGTTGAATACAGTGACCTCGCGCGGCGCCAGCGGCGCCTGGTCAGCCGTGCGCACGTGGTGCCGCAACAAGTCGGCAAAGGCGACGCAGGACGCAGCGCCGACGTACACGGGCTGCGATGTCGACGTCGACCGGTCGTACACGCGCTGCTCGATGATGGGGTTGACGACGTCCGCCTGGGCAACGTCCTCGTCCTCCGAGTCTTGCTGCTGCGACAGCAGCGGCAGCTCGGATGGGCCGTCGGGCTGTGAGCTGTTGGTCGGCGTCGTTCTCGTCCATGCCTGGACCACTTCGTGTTTGAGTTTTTCTTTCTCGTCTTCTAGTTCCTTGATGTAGCTGATGGGCGAGTAAGTTCAATTAGCTGCGGTCTAACAAGCCGGAGGGAAAATATGGCAGTATCAAAGGACTTGTATAAAAGGCCATGTAGAAGGCATGTTATACCAGAATGAAGAGAGGAGATCATCCTGCCTTAACTATCCGACATCGACGCACCTTTCGAGGACCATGACCTTCTTCTCCTTGGGCGGATAGACGCACTCCGCGGCCTCGTTTGACCGCATGCAGCCCCGGCACGGACTATCACCGGAGCATTTGATTTTGTGCGCGTGGCATCGGCAGCAGGCATTACCGCGGCGCCGCCGACGGGCCGTCGATAACCGGGACTCTTTCCTCAACGTAGGTGGCATTGTCAATACGCGTGTGTCGAGCCGAACCTGTGGGTGCAAATGAGGGAGACTGTCGGCCAAGTCAACCGGGAACAATAAAGGTAGACAATAGCCAACAGAGTACGTCCGTATCAGTATCACTGCCTACTCCGGGTCCACTTCGTATCCAAGCTAGACACGCATGCCGGCCGTGGTTCTTATCTCTCCCCACAAAGTGGAAAAAAGGCAGTGGGTCTCTACATTACTCGGTTCCGGGGCTACGTCGAGTTCTCTAATTGTTAGAGTAGGGAATAACTCATCAAAGCACACCGGTTTATTGCCAACGGGTTGTCAAATGTTTTTTTGAAGTTTCAACTACAACGCAGACGAAAGGTACAGTTTTTACGACTCAGCTAAGCTCGTATTCCTAAAGTAGCTATGTAATAGGAGCTGGGCATCAATAAAGACCACATAACTCTGACCGCCTACATTTTCCAGCAACCATATATCTGCACATCTACAGACTGTATTTGAAGTGCACATCGTAGTCGCCCTTCTCCGGCTCGTGCGGCAGCGGCTCACCCTTCTCCTCAGCCTCGCGAATCCGCTCGGTGCGCCTCTTGTTGACCACGTGCATGCCGACCATCAGCACGGCCACACAGCAGAGCGCAACGGCCGCCAGGCCCATGGAGATGGAGAGGCCCTTGATGTAACGGGGCTTGTCGGCTGTGACGAAAATCTGGCCGACGGCGACGCCAGCGGTGTTGCCCAGCGTGAGTGTGCCGCCGATCATGACGGCGCGCTTGAAGTGCTGCGCAGCGTTGTCACTGAGCCACTGCGGATGGTGTTAGCAGAAGTGGATGGTCGGCTGTAAAAGAACGCCACGAAGAAAGACAACTTACCATGATGCTCATGCCGGTCGTCGGGTAGATGCCCATGACAGTGACTGTGGATTGTTAGTTGTGGGCGTCACTCGCACTCACTCGTGGTCAAGAAGGATTGGACACAACTCACCGAAACAAGCAAAATAGCGCACGGCCACGCTCTCGACCGAAATCAGCAGAGCGTAGCCCACGATCAGGAACAGCAGCGGTCCGCCTATCCAGTAGCCGCGGTTGCCCATCCTGTCCGACATGTACGCCGTGAACAGGAAGGTGATGAGGCCCCAGAAGTAGACGGGCACGGTCATCAGGTTGGCCTTGACGGACTCAAAGCCCAGTCCCGCGATGATGGCAGGCAGGAAGGTCGTGAAACCGTAGAGCGAGACATCGACGCTGAACTGGAAAATCCAGCTGGAAGAAGTCAGCACGAAGGATATACGAAAATGGGGAGATGTGCCATGGTGTACTTACAAAGCGTACCACTTGGGGTCGGTCAGCCCCTGGACCGCCGCGGCCCACGTAAACGCCTCGTCGATGCCCCAGTGAGGCTCCAGCTCATAACGGAGGCGCATCATCTCCTTTTCCTCGGCCGTCAGGAACCAGGCGTCGCGGGGTGTGCGCGGGAACGCAAAGAAGAACACCGGCGTGATGCAAATGGTGATGATACCCTCGATGATGAAGAGCGCGCGCCACGACGAGAAGTAGGTGCTCGTGTGGATTTGCGTCAGGCCGTAGGCAAAGAGGCCGCCGAACGCGCTGGCGGTGGCGCTAAATGCAAAGATGGCCGCCGACCGCTTGCCGCGCTCCGACTTCTTGTAGACGAGGCTGAGGTAGACGTCGATGCAGGGGATTAGGCCGGCCTCAAAAAGGCCTGTGAGCAGGCGGCACGCATACAGGCCCTGCCAGTTCTGAACGAAGCCGGTGCCGAGGCAGACGATTCCCCTGGGAGCGCATGAAGTATCAGTATGTTGGAGACATTGGCAATGACAAGGCAAGCACCTTTCTCCGGAGCAATACGTACCAGGCCAAACAACAAAACGTCAAGAGATGCGTGGGGCCGATGATCTTGAGCAGGACGGCCACGGGACCCTCAAAGGGAACGTAGGTGGCATAGAGGAGCGTGACCGCCGTGCCGTACTGGTTGCCTACAAGGCCCAGATCGGTGGGGAGGCCCGCAATTTGGGCGTTGCCAAGGTTGCTCCTAGTGTGAAGAGAATAATACCAGTTATGAACTGCCGTCTTTTAGAAAAATATGTTTCTCGCCCGTCAGGCATACCTGTCAATGTTGGCCAGCATGTAGAGGATGCCCAGTAAACCAATGGCCCAGATCTTGTATCGTGTCAGCTGCATATTATCGGTAACCAAAACAAAAAAAAGCGAGTTTGTCTTACATCAAACTTTCTCATCATCCGCGCTTCCTTCACCGGGTCGATGAATATCGTGGACACGGCATCACCGGATTCACTCTGCGGTACAGGCTGTGCCGCGGCGACCGGGTCCTTGGAGTCGATTGCCATAGCTGCAAGCGTGGAAAGACGAAGATTCTTTGGAAAACAAACACAATTTCTCTTTGGCAAAGCTGTCTGCCGATCAAGACAGTAGTTCTTTTTTCTCGGCCGGTGCTGGTGTTGTGGTTTATGAAGGCAGATCCCTTATCTGCATATGTACGCCCTCCCTTCTCCTTGGCTGTGCACCCTGGTAAGTTTGTTGACCATGATTTCCAGACACGGTGCGTGAGATCTCGAAAGCGATACTGGTCGAAACCCCGGATGATACGACACGAAGAGCTGCGCTGCGCTATCTGGTTGTTGTTACGCCCGTGAGAACAGGGTCGGTTGGAAAAGCCGATCGTTGCAGTATTGACTAGTTGCAAACGTGAGTGGCAGATAGAAAGGAGCCACAATCAGGGTATCATCGTTTGTGCTTCGTTGGTTGCTAGGCCTGGCTGTGGGTTGATAAGAGATACAGGTCTCCACCAAGATAGAAGTCGGCTGATTGCGTCGGTCGCCGATCACCAGCCGGCTAGATTATCATAGAGCCGAATGACAACATCGCACAACTCGGTCGCGATGAGGCCACTGCCGAGAGTGTTCGGCCTGCCACAGCCGGTGTGGGCTGTCTTATATGTAGCGGGTTGTGAGTGGTAGCATGTTGAGCTGTGCAATTGAGTTCTGGACAAGACGTCGACCAGATCAGCAGTCCAAACAAAACAGCAGTCAGTCAACATGGGATCCGTCACGCCAGAGGCGGGTATTCGCATTGCTATCGACCGGGGAGGAACATTCTGCGACTTGTAAGTTACATTGTGTGAGTGCGGACGTGTAAGAAGGGGGGAGGAAACACGCATACTGACGAGCGTGGTCCAGCTGGGCACGCATTCCAGGACGTCCGCAAGACCTCATCTTCAAGCTACTCTCCGTGTGTCCCGACGAGTACGATGACGCACCGACCGAAGGCATCCGCCGCATTCTCGAGCTGGCCACCGGTGCGGCCATACCCAAGGGCACACTGCTGGATCTGTCCTGCATTGAGAGCATCCGCATGGGCACCACGGTGGCCACCAACGCCCTGCTCGAGCGCAAGGGCGAGCGGGTCGCACTGCTCATCACCAAGGGCTTCCGCGACTTGCTCGTGATCGGCAACCAGGCGCGGCCGAAGCTGTTCGACCTGTCCGTGCGCAAACTGGACAAGCTCTACGAGAAGGTCGTCGAGGTCGACGAGCGCGTCACCGTGGAGGGTGCCTCGGAAGACCCGGCGCCACTGGGTGCCGACGCCGATGTCGACGCTGATCCGGACCTCACTTACGGCCTTAACGGCGAAGTCCTACGAGTCCTGCAGAAACCTGACCTGGAGGCCGTGCGCCGTGACCTCGCCGCGCTCTGGCAGGAGGGGTTCCGCAGCGTCGCCGTGGCCCTGCTGCACTCGTACAACTTCCCGGACCACGAGCGGGCCGTGGGCGCGCTGGCGCGGAGCATGGGCTTCAAGACGTCGCTGTCGTCGCAGCTGCAGAGTATGGTCAACGTCGTGCCCCGCGCGCAGTCGGCCATCGCCGACGCCTACCTGTCACCCATCACGGCGCAGTACCTCGAGAGCTTCCGGCGTGGCTTCCACGGTGCGCTGGAGGACGCGCACGGCAACAAGCTGCTTCTGTCGCAGTCGCATGGCGGCCTCGTCAAGTACAGCGAGTTCACGGGCTTGCGCGCGATCCTGTCGGGCCCGGCCGGCGGCGTCATCGGCTACGCCAAGACGTGCTACGATCCGGCCGAGGGCACGCCCGTGCTCGGCTTCGACATGGGCGGCACCAGCACCGACGTGTCGCGCTACGGCGGCCACCTCGAGCACGTCTTCGAGACTACCATCGCCGAGGTGCCCATCCAGTGCCCGCAGCTCGACGTCAATACCATCGCCGCCGGCGGTGGGTCCGTGCTGCTCTGGAGCAACGGCCTCTTCAAGGTCGGCCCGGACTCGGCCGGCGCCTACCCGGGCCCAGCCTGCTATGGCAACGGCGGCCCGCTCACCATCACCGACGCCAACTGCCTGCTGGGCCGCATCCTGCCCCAGTACTTCCCGCGGCCGCTGGACATGGACGCCGTGCGCGAAAAGTTCGACGCCCTCACTGTGACTGTCAACGCCGAGAAGCACGGCCGCGACTGCCTGACACCCGAGGACGTGGCCCTGGGCTTTATTCAGGTCGCCAACGCCACCATGGCGCGCCCCATCCGCAGCCTCAGCGAAGGACGCGGCTTCGAGGCCGCTGCACACAACCTCGCCTGCTTTGGCGGCGCTGGCGGCCAGCACGCCGTGGCCATTGCGCGCGACCTCGGCATCCGCCGCGTGCTCGTCCACCGCCTGTCCAGCATCCTGTCCGCTTTCGGCATGGCGCTGGCCGATATCGTCGTCGAGTCGCAGGAGCCCGAGGCGCTGACGTACGGCTCTGCTGAAGCCAGCTCGCGCATCGCACGGCGCATTGCGGAGCTATCGGCCGCCGGAACCGCGCACCTGGCCGCCCAAGGCATCGCGGCAGACCGCGTCGCGCACGAGCCCTTCCTCAACATGCGCTACCGTGGCAGCGACACGGCGCTGATGATCAAGGCTCCTGAGGACAGCGATTACGCGGCTAGTTTCGTGCAGCGGCACCAGCGCGAGTTTGGCTTCACGCAGGAGCGCGACATCCTCGTCGACGACGTGCGCGTGCGTAGCACGGGCAAAGCCATGGAGTTAACCATCACAAGCCCCTTTGAGCAGCTCAAAGAAGTCCACACGATGCCCTACGCTGACACGTCCGCCGCCAAGACGCACAAGATCTACTTCGAGGGCGGCTGGACGGACGCGCCGATCTTCCACCTGGCCAGCATCCCCACGAAGCACCGGGTCCAGGGACCCGCCATTGTGTTTGATGAGACGCAGACCATCATCCTCGACAAGAACAGCACGGCCACGGTGGTCGACGAGCACCTGGTCATCGACCTGGCGTTGGAGGAGGAGAACTCGGAGCTGACGTGGGATGTCGATCCCATCAAGCTGTCGGTCTTTGGGCACCGGCTGATGTCGGTTGCCGAGCAGGTATGTGCTGCACAGCCAATTCTGTTTCACAGATAGTTATAACGTTACTAATGGTCTTCAAGATGGGATGGACGCTGCAAAAGACATCCATCTCCACCAACATCAAAGAGAGACTGGATTACTCGTGCGCCGTGTTCTCGGCGCAGGGCAATCTCGTCGCCAATGCTCCGCACATTCCAGGCCACCTGGGCTCGATGAGCACAGGCATCCGGTACCAGGCCCAGAAGTACGGCAAGGATGGGCTGCGGCCTGGCGACGTCGTCCTCTCCAACCACCCCTGTGCTGGCGGCACCCATCTGCCGGACCTCACGGTCATCACGCCGGTTTTTGACGACAACGAGAACCCCACAGAGATCATGTTCTTCGTGGCCAACCGAGGTACGCTTGCCCGTTCCGATCCGAAGCGGAAGCAATGGAAAGGATTCCACAATGGCTAACAGGATTGCAGGTCACCATGCCGACATTGGCGGTATTCTCGCTGGCTCAATGCCCCCCAACTCGACGGAGCTGTGGCAGGAGGGCGCAGCCATCGAGTCTTTCAAGCTGGTCAAGAATGGCGTGTTCGACGAGGCCGGACTGATCGAGGAGCTGGCCGTCAAGCCCGCGCAGTACCCGGGCTGCAGCGGCACGCGCACGCTGCGCGATAACATTGCTGACCTCAAGGCCTCCGTCGCCGCCAACAACCGCGGCATCTACCTGATCCAAGAGCTCGCGCGCCAGTACACCTGGCCCGTCGTGCGCTTTTACATGGACGCCATCCAGACAAACGCCGAGGAGGCCGTGCGCACCATGCTCAAGGATCTGCGCAAACGCTTCCGCGGCCGCCCGCTCAAGGCGGTCGACTGGATGGACGACGGCACGCCGCTGGCGCTCGCTATCACTATCGATGGTGATACGGGCTCGGCCAAGTTTGATTTCACCGGCACGGGTCCCGAAGCGTTCAACAACCTGGTACGTGCCGGCTCTTTAGTCACCAAACTTGTAAATGGAACGAATCACGAAGACTTGCTAACACGTCCAGAACACACCCTCTGCCGTCATGTACTCGGGCATCATCTACTGCCTACGATGCATGATCTCGTCTGACATACCCCTCAACCAGGGCTGCCTGGCGCCCATCGAGATCTATTGCCCGCCCAACACCATCCTGTCGCCCAGCCTCAAGGCTGCCACCGTCGGCTCCAACGTCGAGACGTCCCAGCGCATCGTCGACCTCATCCTCAAGGCCTTTCGCGTCTGCGGCGCCAGCCAGGGCACCTGCAACAACCTGACCTTTGGCTACGGCGGCGTCGACGCCGCCACCGGCGCCACTGTCGATGGCTTCGGCTACTACGAGACCATTGCAGGCGGTGCCGGCGCGGGTGCCACGTGGGACGGCCAGTCCGGCGTGCACACCAATGTCACCAACACGCGCATCACGGACCCGGAGGTGTTCGAGAAGCGCTACCCCGTGCTTCTGCGTGAATTTTCCATCCGCCAGGGCAGCGGCGGCCGCGGCCGGCGGCGCGGCGGTGACGGCTGCGTCCGCGACATTGAGATCCGCCGGCCACTGCAGGTCAGCATCCTCTCAGAGCGCCGCGTGATCCCGCCCTACGGCATGGCTGGCGGCGAGGACGGTGGCCGCGGCGTCAATTTGTGGATCCGCAACGACCCCTTGGACGGTACCGTGCGTACGATCAGCCTGGGCGGCAAGGCCACGGTGGCGATGAACGTCGGCGACCGCGTGATCGTCATGACGCCAGGCGGCGGTGGCTACGGGAAGAGTACCGAGCCGACGGATGAGTACATCCCCGATGACGAAGAAATTTTGTCTGGGGCGGTTGTCAATGGGAACGGCCATGCGTTTGCTCATGTGCCGAGGGCGATGGGCAGCGTTGGCAACCAGGAGAACATGGCAGCATCGAATTAAGTAAAATAGATAGTCGTTAAATCTATCGTTAATTTTGTATCCGAAGACAAGTCAAAAAAAAATTACATCGCTTGAATAGGTCTGTTGATCCACTGTACTTCTGACGTAAAAATTATTGTAATAATGTGCACAACATGCAGATGCCTACATGGGCTGGGAAGCTGTTCTCAAGGCAACGAGGTATCACGGCGTGGGATCGAAGCCTCTTCCAGTTTTGTGTGGGCATTGACTGAAAGTATCGATGTCTCTTACTTTCACAACTACCCGCAATACAACAGGATAATGGTGTATTATCAGAATCATACCCCTGACCGTAAGTTCTGCCCCATGAACCAGCTCCCGCTCCAGCCAAAAAAAAACTTTAACGCTGTCATATGAGGCTTTTACAGCTTGCGTGTCCAGCATCATATCCTATCTCGAAAGGGTTATCTCTGTTCCCTATAACCGGTCAGATCATGGATGGAGAGGGCGAATACGTTAATAAGGTCTTCTGATAACGTCAGCGTGGGACATTTTATGCCGAGCTCATGACCCTGCGATCGGCTTGCGAAGCCGATCTCAACAGAGCACCATTTCGGGATGGCCCTGTACAACGCAAGCACGTTAGTCAAAAGAGGAAGAAGGGCACCTCGAAATGCTGTACGTTTATACGGGGAGTATCATACAACCACAGTTGCCATTGTACACAAGCAACGAGCACAAACATGGGCAGCATCTCCGAGCACAAGTCGGTTTTTGCGGACCTCGAGAATGTGCCCTACGACGAGGCGTACCGGGTGCAGCAGGCTTTTGACCAAGACGCATCTCCCGACAAGATCTCCCTGGGGGCAGGGGTGTACCGCGACGAGCATGCCCAGGCATGGACACTGCCATCCGTGAAAATGGTACGTGCAAAAATATGGCGCTCGAGAGTACGCCTCGAAGGTAGCCCGTGCCTAACCGCGAACAGGCCATGTCCCGGATCCCAGACGTGCACGACTATCTGATGCAGAGCGGCTTTCCGCCATTTCTGGCCGCCGCCCAGGAGATTCTCTTCGGCAACCTCACCGAGATGCTGCGGCCTCGGCTGGCCTCGGTTCAGGCCATTGCGGGCACCGGCGCGTGCCATCTCGGCACGGATCTCCTGGTCCGTAAGCTGCGTCCTAAAACGGTATGGATCGCGGACCCGACCTGGATCAACCATGCGTCGATGTGGACTGCTAGTGGGCCAAACGTGGCCCAAAAGCGCTATCCGTACTACGACGCCGAGACCAAGTCCTTTGACTTCCGCAACACCATGGACGCACTCGGCGGTGCGGAAACCGGCGATGTAGTCGTCCTGCAATCGTGTGGGCATAACCCGACGGGGCTGGACCCGTCGCGGGAGCAATGGACAGCCATTGCCGATCTGTGCGAAGAGAGGGGTCTAGTCCCTTTCTTCGACTGCGCATAGTGCGTTCAATGAACTCAGAGGGATACAGGGATTCATGAATTTTCTTTTTGCCATTTGCTGACACGGCCACCCAACAGCCAAGGCTTTGCGTCCGGCGACCCCGATGCCGACGTCTGGGCGATCCGCCACTTTGCGGGCCGTCCGAACATGGAGTTGTGCGTGGCGCAGTCATTCAGTAAGAACATGGGCCTGTACGGCGAGCGCATTGGGGCCTTCCATCTCCTAGTAGCCAACCCGGCTGTCGTGCCTGCCGCCAAGGCCCAGCTGGTGCTAATCATCCGGTCCGAAGTGTCCACCTGCGTGTCGTTTGCTGCACGTATCGTCGCCGCCGTGTGGGACAACGCAGACATCAAGACGCAGTGGAGGCAGGACTTGATGACCATAAATAGCCGGATCAAGACCATGCGAAAGACTCTGCGAGACGAGTTGATCAGGCTTGGTACGCCCGGAGACTGGCAGCACATAACGGATCAGGTAAGCCGTTTGACACAATACATTTCTCCCCGTTCGACAATCGACAATTATGGTCAGCTTGTGCATTTATCTGGTCACCGTGTCTAACATGACAGATCGGCATGTTCTCGTATACGGGCTTGTTCAGAAGACAAGTGCAGGCGATGGCGGAGAAGCACCACATCTATATGCTGTCCAGCGGGAGAATTTCGATTCCAGGACGTAAGTTTCTGCAAGACGACGCTCCGTGAGCAGTTAGTTTGTTTGCTAATAGGTTTCCTCAAGTCAACTCGTCAAATGTTGCCAAAGTTGCTGCAGCTATACATGATGTGGTTCAACACTTCAAGGATTGACTCTATTCTAGTGAAAGTGTCTTGCATCCTGATCTTATAGGAGAATGCTAATTTGGTTCGAGATTGTGCGATCATGTCTGGTGAGGATACTCCGGACAATTTCAATAGACGATGTCATCCCTTTTTATTATTAATTTGATTTCCCTTCTTTTACGGTGGACAACCCGCGCAATAGTCACACATTGACAGTTGTCTAGTAACATGGAGCGGTTACTATGGTTTGTATTTCAGAGCGAGAATAAGCATACGGAAAGGAAGATACGAAAGAGGAAAGCAAAAATAAAAACTAGAATGAGGACGGAACAAAATATAAAAATGATAACATGATGCTCAGAAAGCTAACCATCCACGGCTGCATATGTCTTGCAATTACCTCTTATCGTCTAATTACACAGGTTGGCTGTTATTCTTAGTTGGTGAATTTAGATGCAGGTACTATAACAAACTTCAAATAAAGTAAACGAATAAAGGTGAATGTCAATACACCAACCACAACGGTCTCACATCCTGCTATGTCAAGCATTACGTTCTTGCCTTGAGTTGAAATCACCATGACAGGCATTCTGCCCATGCACACCGCCCTTGTCTCGATCTCGCCAGAGTCACGATCACGAGGTTGAGGTATGACTTCCGTTCTTGGAAGGTTACGGCGTCAACAATGTTGGGGGCCGCCGAGAAAAGGGGTTCACACCGCCTTCTATTTTCGATATTGGACAATGGCAGGCCAACCAGAGAGAAGACCGTACGCTGCCTGGCAACATAAATAGGCTGCCATTTTGCACAACAGCATTGTACGAAACACGCAAACCTTTCTCTACACTGTTCACTTTTGATCATTTGTTGTCAACGGTTTTCATTGCGCATTTTCATTGACGCTGTCTTCGCAACACGATGGCCGCGCCCATTGCTAGGACCATGGACAGCAACCTCTCCGACAGCGACAATGACGACGGCGACAACGTCGGGTACGACTACGATCCTCAGATCACGCTCGACTCGATTGAGAAGAGCAAGACCATCAACTTCTCCATCAGTTCCAACTACACATCCAACTGGAAGCCGCGAGAGGCCTTTCGGGAGCTCGTGCAGAACTGGTAAGTCGTCTCTCTTTTCTCGTTCTCGGTTTGACTACTTGTGGCCTATTTTGGTGTGCTGTTTTAACAATTCTTCGCGGGATCGTCACCGTAAAGGCGAGACGGCATTATCAAGTCGTTCGGATTAGCCGAACACGAGTTTCGGGTCGAGCGTGACCAGGGGACGCTGAATCACAACACTGAGATTGTCTACCGAGTGCCAGACGTTACGGCCAGTGGTGCCGATGGCACGGAGCCGCGATGGCTCGGCTACATTCGCTACAAAGGCCGCGACGGTGAGGGCTCTATCGACATGGTGAACTGCGCGGCACGCTGCAACCCAAGCACCTCGACATGGGCGGCACCAGCAAGGCAGGCGATACTGCGCAGGCCGGCGCCCACGGCGAAGGCTTGAAGATCGCCCTGCTCGTGCTGATGCGCGGCCAACAGAACCATTTTGTTCGCTGCCGCTCCGGCGGCTTCAACTGGATATTCAATTTCACCACGAGCGGACGGCTTGTCGCGCGTTTGAGGCGCATGACGCCGGAGGCCATGCTGAGGGCCGAAGATCAGGCCTATCGGCAGACCAGACGACCGGAGTCGCTACTCCCCCTGGTAGCCGTACCGGACCGTGACGTACAGTTTGTCATCGGCGAGGCGCGGCGTGGCCGCAACGAGAGGGGCGACAAGATCACACGCAGTCTCGTTAAACAGGAGCACTTTGAAGAGTGGACGATTTCGGCTTTGTTTCTCCACGCCGCCGGGCCGGGCGCGATCCTGACCACTCGGGCCGCGGGCGATCTCCTGGTGGCGCCGGAGCTACAGGGACGAATTTATCTCAAGGGCCTCCTCCTGAAGGAGTCAACGACCGTACAGTCGGCGAGCGTTACTGGTCGACCGCTCCGTTACGGTTACAACTTCGCGAACGGACGGACCGACCGAGATAGAACGTCGATTGCCAGCGCATACGAGGAGGGCCGAGCCATTATGGATATCTGGAACGCAGTGCGTGTACAGCGCCCTGACGAGTGGCCCGACATGGTGGCACGCCTGAGCGAGATGCTCAACACGGCCGAGCCACAATATGCCGATGTTACCGGGGCTAAGAACATGTTGAGACCAATGGCACAGTCACTCAAAGCGCATCTCCTGGGCGGCCCGTTGCAAAATAGCTGGTTCTATTGCATCGAAGACAAGAGCAAGGTAGAGTATTGTCCGTGGCGTTGAGTGGTCAAAACCAATTTGTATGCCTCTGTTGCTAACCGTTTCTCCTCTGTAGAACCCGAGATTGGGCCATATCATCCGCGGCCTTGGACGTCAAGGTGTCGAGCTGACAAAGTTGTACTGGGACGTGCTGCACCGCCACGGTCTTGTACGCACTGCAGAAGAAGAGGAGCGTCTGCGTTTCATGGCTGCACCGGTCGTTGCCGTCTCTGAAACAGACTTCACAACGTCTTTGTGCCGCCTCCTCCGCGCTTGCTTTTCTGCTTGCTCGTACATGGATGGTCTTGACTTTGTCTTTGTACAGGCAGGACAGCTAAACCTTCAGCTATCCTTCTCCGACGACGACGAGCTCCGCTTTCGCATCCACGACCGTTGGCTCTCCATTGACGGTGCCTCCGCTGAGCTGGAATTGTCTAGGCAGCGCGTGCCAGAGGCTCACATCTTGTACCACACTGTGAAGAGCTTGTTTTCTGATGCCCTAGAACAGCTGCCGCTCGAATCCTTCGTCAATGAAGACGACGAACAGCATGGGCGCACACCGGAGCGCCGCCGCCGCATCGAAATTACCCTCGCCGAGCAGCGTCTCCTCGACTACCAGCACATTGAAAACCCGGCCATTGAGCCGATACCAGGGCGTCGAGCCCTGTGTGTGCGGTGGCCCGGGAATCTCCATCGCGACGCTAATGCCGAGATCGAGATCCAGTGCCACCGAGCATCGACATGTTTGCACTTGATGGGCAAGCATATTGCCCGCGAAGGTGCGTGCACCGCATGTTATGTTGCCCCCATCTTTGCCTGGTAGTTCACCTTTTAGCTAACGTTTTGTTCGTCTTTGTCTGCAGCTCGTTCAAACAGCATGCCTTGCATGATCGCAACGGAAATGGACGGCCAGGATCCCGAAGCGGCGAGTTTCGGCCCTGCCTGTCGTGCCACGCGACACAGCAACTGGAAAGGCGAGCATGAGGAAGGCGACTTGCTCGTAGACGAAGAGTATTTCTTTCTGTGCGTGATGACGCCGGCCGACGCGGGTGCCATTATCAGCCTTTCTGGTCTCCACCGTTGCCCTGACGTGACGCCGTTGCTGGTCGAGCCCGTGTCGCCGATTCCCGTCTCGTTGCCTGCGGTCGACAGTAGCGGTGATGATCTCGACGACCACAGCCTTTTCGGCGGCATTTACAACGACTTTGATGACCGTGACGATCATACCGTGGCACAACCCGTGAAATCCACAAATGGGTTGGTCACAAAACGGCCGATGAGATCCGCGCCACGCCTGTGGGGCGCCTCCCGGCCTACGTTGCCCGTGGTTAATGGCCATGGCTCATCGTCAGCAGCAGATTGTGTGTCTCCTGCCGCATTGAACAAGTCCCCCGTTGACGCTGTAGCTGAATCATTGGCTGGGTTTCGTTTTGGTATGAGATGCCTCTGTGCTGAATTAAGGCGTTATTGTTTTCAAAATTGTCATATACTAACAACCGGACTCTTCTTGTCCTTTCTTTGTCTTAGAAATCGGCCCTAAACTTGGGCATCTGAACATTATCGACGTCGATCATTGGCACGCGGTGAAGAGAGACGGGGTGGTTTCTAAGTACGAAGTTGTGGGCATAATGAAGGGCATGCCCTTCAAACGGGACCGGCCGCGGAAGCGCCAGAGGACAATTGCCAGAGAAGATGAACAAGGGGGAGAAGAGAAACAACAAGAGACAGAGAGAGACGAGGGATATGGGGATGGAGAGTTTTGAGGCAGCCGGGCAAACCGTTGTCTGCCAACTGCCGAGATGACGGCTGCGTGCGAATTTGTCTTTCAAGCAATTTAAGGATCGGATTTTATTTTGAGATTAAGATAGCTGTCAGAACTAACGGAACAAATATCGTACGCCATTTACACACACTGCAATAGTCTCATACGCCATACGGCGGTGGATAGTCAGAACACCCGGTGCCACCACAACACTGTGGCTGGCCGGCCTGCGGACACTCGTACGCCGGACAATTACTGCCGCCGAGGTTTGTGCCGTAAATGAACTCAAAGGCCGTGACAGCGCCAGCCGTGCCGACCAGCTGCACGTGGCCTGTACCGGCGTACAAATACAGGATACAGGAGCCAGTCTCGCCGTTGAAATACCCCGACGTGCAGAAGCCGTTGGCGTCGCAGATGTTGATGCAGTCTTTTAGACTCTGCTGCGGAGCATTGAAGACGATGGGGTTGTAGCCCACGGCCTGGATGACCTGGTTGCAGTAGAGGGTCCATTCGGTCCGCAAACAGCCAGCGCCGCGCACGACGGCATTGTTGGTGCACCAGGGCACGACGGACGTAACCGTGCGCGAAGCCGTCGCCGTGGTACTTGTGGTGTCTGTCGTCGTGGTGGTTGTGGTTGACGTGAGAGTGATGGCTGTGGACGAGGTCTCGACCTTGGTGGACACGACCTCGACGGGCACGATGGACGTCGAGGTGACCGTCGCCGAGGAGGTCAGCGTCTCGGTCTCGGTGGCCGACGAGACGTCCGTGACGGTTGTTGACGAAATCTCGATCGAGTCGACCGTGGTGGTGCTCGTGACGGAGACGTCGACCGTCACCGTCGTGTGGCCCAAGACGTAGACAGTGTCGACGACGTCCACAGTTTGTGTGATGGTCGTCACGGGTGTTGCGAGGGTCGTCGTCTGCAGAGCAATGCCCCAGGCAGCACAGGCGCTGCTGTAGAGACTGACGCTGTTGCTGCAGGCGGCCTTAGCATAGCGTGGGATGTGGGACGGCGAGATGGTTGTGGCGAGGGCTGAATTGGGAGCCGAGCTTGAGCCCGCCTCACTGATTGCAGACCGCTTCGGCAGGGCTTGCAAGGAGTACGACGTCGAGGTAGACGTGTGCGTGGATGTGACCGTCGTGGTGGAGGTATCGGTCTCGGACACACTGGACACGAGCACGTCCGTTGCCGAGGACGTGCCGGTAATGAACGTGGTTGTAGTCGTCGACGAGGTCCAAGTCGACGAGGACACGACGGTGGCTGTCGACGTGAACGTGGAGGTGGTCGTCGTGGTGGTTGTATCGGTGGACTCGACGGTCGTTGCGCCAAAGTCGATGGACACGTCAGTCACTGTCGACGATGCCGTGATCGTGTCTGTCTCGGTCGACGAGATCGTGCCGACCGTATCGCTGGACGTGGCCACGGTACTCGACAAAACGTCGTAGACGGTTGACGTTGCGGGGATGACGGTCACCGACAAGAAGGAGCTGCAGTCCTTCTGGTGGTGTGCAATCTGTGCCAGCGACTCGCCATGTTTGCCCTGCACAATAAGGCCGCAGACGTCTGGCTTGCATGCCTTGGCATCCGTGAGAGATGCAAAGCCTGTGAGAAGCGCCGCAACAGCGGATGCCCGTGAGAAATGCATATTGACACGGTTCGGAGTACAACGTAGAGTACGATGTCCTTGAACCGAGGTGGCACAACACAGAATGCAGTCAGACGGACAAAGCCTGGCATCTACGAGGGGGCATCATCTTGTTTTGAATAAATGGTGGCGCTAGCTATGAGCATCTGCCACCAGGCACAGGCACAGACACAGGCACAGGCACAGGCACAGGAGCGAGAACGAGAACGAGAGCCCGAGTAAACGGTAACGACCAACAGGCACAGGCACCCAACTTTGGTTCGAAAAAGCCACATCGGGAGGAGAGATGATGTGGGAAAGGGTTAGATGATGTGGGAAAGGGTTAGCTTTTTCTTTTTCAATAAACCGGCCGGGCCGTTGCTTTTTTACTGGTTGACGATGTGCAGCTGAAAATGAGGATGTCGAGTCTTGTCCCATTGCAGCATAGCACCGCCCGTCACCTTTCCGTTTCGGTTCGTCTTTTCTCGTCTATTCTCCTGTTGCGTCTTTGTACGGAGTATGCAATGGTGACATTGTATTGATTTTCGACACGGCCCCTGCAGGGTCGCTGTTGATCAACCAAGGACGACGAGAAATCAATATTTGTACGGAGTATTTTTGGTTACATTGAAACGCGGTTTATTTTGGAGCTCGTACGCGGCTGAGCACTGCCGTGTGAAGTGAAAATAAACAAGAAGCTAAAACAGTAGAAAATCGAGATGTGGCTGTATGTCATTGCCTACAAGCCATTGGCCAAATAATTCATAGGCGTAAAATCAAATAAATCATTCGAAAAATACCGTACGATTTAGTTATTCGCCGTAGAAAAAGATGACATGCACGTGAGTGACATATTAATTTATATATTTTTTTTTAAAAAAAAACCCCCAAAAAAAACCCTACGTCGTGCGTCGTCCATTGCCCAGACCTTAGCGGAGGAACCTCCCGAAGCGTGGCGAAGCTTGGGTTTTCGACTGACTCGCTATTCCGCGTGTAGAAAGTGGGACAGCATACGACGTACGGAAGTGCCCATAATGTGCTTGAAGTTTTGAAAGAATGCTTTTTTTTTTACACCTTCGCCATTAAACATCTCCAACGGCGGCCTCGTCAGTTTAGGTCACGACGTTTATCGAGGGCGCTCGCCTTGGCACGGTGACTGATGGTCGCCTTTAGCGTCATTGGCACGGTCATGACGTCTGCCATTGACCCGGCGCACGGGGCCGCCCGTCTCGCCGGTTTCTGTCTGACCGGCGCCTACGTCGCCAGCGACGAGGAGATTCTCGTCGACGACCAGACCGGCCAGCAGCACCGCGGGTTCCGGTTCGAGAGAAAGGCCATAACCGCGAGTCAGTCATGAAAGTAGTAGTCTATTTGAAAAGCAGCACAATGTCATAATACATTAAACAAAAGAGTCATTCGCAGAATTTGACCAGCCTGCATGACAACCCTTGCTCCTGCTAACCCCTCGCGGGCTGGCCTCGCCGGTTCAGCTCCCAACGCACCGACTCGGCCAGCACCTCGTCATGGTTGGCCACCGGCTTGAAGCCCAGTAGACGTCGTGCCTTGTCGATGCTGTACGAGTGTGACTCGATGCAGTACGACAGCGAGGCACTTGTCAAGGCCGTGGGTGGCTCCGACGTGCCAAACGAGAAGGCCCAGAACGACCACTCGGCCACAGCGACGACGCCGACCATGATCCACGACGGAAGCACCCAGATGTGGTCGAGTGCCTCCCTCCCTCTTGCCACGCCCCAGATGACCCGGACGTGGTGCCAGAACGGCACAGGCGATCTATCCGACAGATTGAACGCCTCGCCGGCCACGCCCTCCGGGTTGTCGCTGAGAAGAACGTTTGCCGCCAAGACGTGGCCTGCCGCCACATTGTCGGCCGAGGCCACCTCCATCAGCACCTCGGTCGTTTTGTTCTTGTTGCCGCCTCCCAGCTGTACCAGCGGCGTATTTCCCTTTGCTGCTTCCAGCATCTCAAACAGACCCTGTGTGTGTCGCTCGCCGTAGACGTGGCCCGGCCGCAGCACGACGGTGCGCAGTTGTGGGCTGTTGGCCGCCCGCACCAGTCCGTCGCCCACCGCCTTGGTGCGGCTGTACTCGCTCATTTTCGCAGGGCGCCGGCGTCCTTTTCCTTCGACATCCGTCCATAGAGGGTGGTCCTCGTTGGTGTTGTCGTGTGGCGGGTCTGCGTAGACGTCGACCGTCGATGTGTACACAAAAGCCTTGACCGAAGGGCACGCGGCGGCCGCACTCAATAGCGTCGCCGTGCCCACCACGTTGGTCGCGTGGAACTCGCTCTTGCGGTGCGACGGCAGCGACGCCGGCGGCGAGGCCATGTGAAACACAGCGCGGGGCTGCAAGTTTTCGAGCAGCGCCCGCACCGCGGCGCCGTCCGCAATGGCGCCCTGCGTGTAGGACGCGACGCCCTCGACGCGGTTGTTCGTGACGTTGATGTCGAGGACGTGAACGGGCTGGAGTGCAGCGTCTCTCAAAAGATGACGCACGATGTGGTAGCCGAGAAACCCGCAGCCGCCAATCACCAAGCTGCCGCCTGTCGCGGATTGTTGTGCCATGATGGCGTGTGTGTTTGTGTTGGTGGGGAGCGTATGCGTTGAATGAGACCAGGTGCGTGGAATGCGGTGAATGCGATGATGTTAAGTGAGGTCGAGGTCGAGGTGAGGCTGCGTTCCTTCCTTTTCGGTGTTCTGCCCGTGCTTGCCCATCTGTTCTGCCCTACCCCTCGCACCTTCCATATTTATTCTCTCCCGTCGATTGACGTTGGACGCAGGTTCAGGCAGGGAAAGTCCGACACACAAGGAGCGGCCTTTTGATTCTCTCCGTGCAGGAGGCAAATCACTGCCTGTTTGGAATCGGATGGAATTACAGCGCCATTGCGTCGGGACATGCAGGGGATTGTCCAGGGCACGCACAGGGGCTGTACAGGCGGCTGAGTGCACATTAGCGCCGGAAGGTTGCCGTATTTCAGCCAGAAACAGCGGACTTTGCGCCGTGTTTGGCGATTCAGCGCTGTAACAACGGAGTACGAGATCATGCAGGACAGGGAAAGAAACGGAACAAATATAATTCTTTAGAAAGGAAAAAAAGAGATCGAGTTTAGAGTACAACGTACGTCCGCACTTCATAGCAATTGCAAACGGATAAAAAAGACGTGGCACTGTCGGGTCAACCATTGCAGTCCTGTCCAACGTCGACCCTGCACCCGTCAGACTCACCACAGCCCCTACAGCCCCTACATCCCCTACAGCGGACATACCATTAGAGCCCCACTAAAACACCAAACACCACTGTGCCTCGTGACCTGCTCCTATTATTACAGCCCGTCGACTTGATTGTGTCCCGCGATTCGCGGTCACACCATTCGTGTCGTAGACACCACTCAGACCACTCACGTCGTTGACACTGTTGACACCGTTCACACCGTTGACACCGTTCACACCGTTGACACCGTTCACACCGTTGACACCGTTCACACCGTTGACACCGTTCACACCGTTCACACCATCCAATGCCACTTCATCACTTCCACCCACCGGCGCAAGGCGCACCAGCACGGGCACATTGAACGTCCCGTGCCGCGACGCGTTGCCCGGTGCAGATGGCTCGCCAATATCCATGCGCTGCAGATGGAGCTTGTCGTCGGTCTGGTTGGACACCTTGTCGACAATGAGACCCAGCACGAGCGCGGCCACGATCAGAAACAGGCTGACGCTGTCATTGATCACGATGCTCGGAAAGTTCAAGTTTTGCACCGCACCCGTCACCTGCACGCTAGTGTGTGCCGTGTATCGTTGCCGTACAGAGATGGCAAGTAATGCGTTGACAGGCGTCCGGCAAGTAAAAATAAATCAAAGGTATCGAAAAAGGGGCTAAATAAACATAAGAGGCTACAAGTAACCAACCAACAGAGGCTGTACACATCCAAATTAGACCGTTGGTAAACATTTACTTGGAGGGACAGAAAATGTTAACCTTTGCTACCACAAAAAAAAGGGGGGGAGGGGGGGGGATTGTAACTCCCGTCGCGCCAAACTGCTCATCCTATTTTCGTTTATTTTCCTATCCTTCCGATGATCATCACCATGCTTTGTTTAGAAGATCTGGCGGCGCCGAACAGCTGCCGAGGTAGACGTGCTAGCTAGAACAGCAGAACCCGTAGTCGTCGATGCAGCCGCCGCCGCCGCAGTGCTGCAGCTCGGTGGCGTGGCCGAGGCGGCAGCCACACTGGCACTGGCCGACGATACATCGTTGCTGCTGGGGTTCAGCGCCACCGCGCCAATCGTCAGGTTCGTCGCCATCCAGCCCGTGATCGCCTCCACGTACACCGCCGGCTGCGTGCCGTGCAGATTGTGCGACGCCGTCGGGAAGTTTTGCAGCGTGAAACTGCCGTTGCCGTTGGCCGCAATCAGGTCCTGCACATAGCCCACCTGCACCGCCGAGACGGCGCCCAGCAGGTTGCCCGTCGTCGGGTCGTTGGCGGCAAAGTGGTGCGTCATGAACACGGGCGTCGTCTTCTTGACTTGGGTCAGCAACGTCTGGTGGTCGCACGCCGCGCTGATGCTGCCCGTCACAAACGCGTGGCCCCACTCCGGGTCGTACTCGGTGAGGTCAATGTCGAGGCCGGCCGGGCCCTGGCCTGCGGTGAGGTACTGCTGGATCCACGGGGGGATTTCCTTTGCTGTCGAGGAGTTCATGCCTGTCTTGTCGCCAATCGTCCACTGCCCGCCGAGCCACTTGTACCACAGGTCAAAGTACGGCCCGGCCACCGTCTGCAGCACCGACTGGCCCACGGCCGGACGTGCCTCGCTGGCAAACAGTGGCGGGTCCTCGTAGATCGCGCCGACGATCTGGCCGGGCTTGGCGTAGGCGGACAACCACGCCGACATGACGCCGCCCGACGACAGGCCGGCCACGACGACAGGCCGCTGCACCACCAGGTCGATAAACCGCACCAGGTCGCTACCAAAGTTGTCGAGGCTGTACCGACCCGGGGTCCACGTCGAGCGGCCCTGGCCGCGCATGTCCACGGCATAGACCTGGTAGTCCTTCTGCAGAAGCCACATCACAATCTCGTAGCCCCACCACGACTCGGTTTGGCCCGGGATCAGAAGTAGTGCCGGCTTGTCCGAAGAGCCGGTGGTGGCGTAGTTCATGCGGATCTCGCCTAGGTCGGTCGTCTGCTCGCAGAAGCTGTGTGTCGTGAAGATGGAGGCATGGTCGGCCGCCTCAATGTAGTTGCTCGTCGCGACGCCCTTGGTCGTGACAGCGCTGGCAACCCGGGCGGCAGCAGCCAGGAAAGCCGCTTTGCGGGGATTCCAGAGCACCATGAGAAGATGCAGTGGGTGGGTAGGAATGGAGTAGAAGAAAGGGAGTGTCGGAAACGAATGGACCAAGGTAATATCTTTGAAGCACACTATGGAAGAGAAGGCTATACGAACAGGACAAGAAACTTAATGGGGGGCAACAGTATTTGTACCGCATGCACCTCATGTGCTGACTTCCCAGAATCCGGGTTAGGTGCAGCACAACAGGAGGCTCGTCGTCCCATGTGGTCCGGACAGACCCGCCGTGCAGCGCAGGATTGCCTAGTTAGGACAGTTCGACCGCTCTTTCGGTGGTGAAGAGTCGTATTGTTGTGGTCTTGGTGGTGTTTATGGGCCTCTGCCAGGCTCTCTCTTTGCGCTGCTGTGCTTTAGACTTCAGGCCCATCGGCATGTCGGCGTTTGCAAGCTCCGTGCTATGCATGGTGCAATTCTGGAACGACAGCCTGTGGTTATGACGATTTTTAGCGACGTGGTATTGCTGGGCGGTCAGGGCTATGGCGGGTCAGCACAGGTCTCAACAAACAACTATCTTTAAATGATCATCTCATCCTTGTAAGTGCCCTGCTGCCATTCAATGCGAAGGTGCCTCTTTCCATGTGACCTCGAGGAACCCAACCGTGACGAGATGCGGAACTGGTTACAGCAGCAGCAGCAGCAGCCGCCACTGCAAAAGCAACTTCCAGTACACACTTTCCCCGGGGCATCCCTTACAATAATAACAAGAAGATCCGTGGCCCGCCCTTCGAGAAGCAAGGTAGGTTAAGTATTGTATTTTATGATATACACGTTTAATCCATTGCCTTCTGTGACCTTCTCGCTCCTGATCGTATTCTTAAACCCGTCATAAAAACAGCGCAGTTAAAATACTAGCGCTGTAACGGTCACGTAACGAACGCTTACGGGATCTCGAAGTATGGTACTGAGTTCCAACGAACTATTAAAGAGGTAAAAGAGAAAGAAAGACAGATCGTGGGTATTGCCGCTGAACTAGCCCACCCTGGCGCCCATTGACGAGGCCATATTCGTAACAGTATGCCGGACCGCGTGGACTGTGCTGTCTCGCTATGAAGCTAAAAGCATTAAGCGCCTTGACGTGGCGGGCCGCTGCCGCTGAAGAACAGCATGTTTCATGCCCCTGAAATTTAGGCGCCGCAAGGTCACAGACCCATTTTCGACACTTCACAACAAACGGGGGCGGCGCGTAGTCGACCGGGGTTGAGGATTTTTGAGTCAGGTGGTCTACATCTTCCGGAGGTTCAAACGTTTGACCAGTACATTGCCTCCTAACAAAGTTTAGTAGTGCGGGTCCTATACGGAGTATCGATTTAACATTTGCGGCCTCCGGTCGAGGTATCTGATACTGGACTCAGATTGCTGCAGACAGAGGCTGCCTCAGCTGGCCGTGAAATGTTGGCCTCCCTCTTCACTGTTCGGCACGCAAAAGAACTAATTAGGAAGATACCCCCGGAGAAAGGGGTGCTTAAAAGGTTCAGTATTGCAGTTGGTGGATTTTTCAGATTGTCTGTCAAAACCCCGAGCAACTTTCTCATTATCTTCACATTTGCAGCCCGGCCTTTCAGTGAGCTTTCAACCCAGGCTCAAGTCGGTCTCTAGCCCCCTCTTTGTTGCCAAGTCGGCCTTGCATTGTCATTCTCAGCCATGGGAGACGAAAGAAAATCTGTCGTCGCACTTGACTCGGCGGCGTTGGATGCACTCAACAGCCCCAGGGCAAAAGCTCTCCTCGACACTATCGACAGTCTCCGGGAGCTTCAGCTTGACGATGTTGTCGACCTGCCTCAAATCGTCGTGGTCGGTGACCAATCTTCAGGAAAGAGCTCCGTCTTAGAAGCCATTTCTCGTGTCCGCTTTCCTACCAAGGGCGACCTTTGCACTCGCTTTGCCACAGAGTTGGTGCTTCGGCGAGACCCGAAGACGAAAATTGGCGTCACGATCGACCCTGCTGAAAAATCCGACTCTCCTCAGCAGTTCCACCGCACCAGCTTCAACAAGGATGCTCTGGCCGAAATCATCAGCGAAGCCGCAGAAAAGATGGGAATCCGCCGAGGAAGCACAACGGGCTTCTCTCAAGACATCCTGCGCGTGGAAATTTCCGGCCCGGACATCTACCCTGTCACCCTTATCGACTTGCCAGGTTTCTTCCATTCTGAGACGTCTGAGCAAACAACAGAGGACAAGGAGATCACAGAACGGCTCGCTGAACACTATATGAAGCAACCAAACAGTATTATCCTGGCCGTCGTGTCGGCGAACCACAACCTTGCTGGCCAGATAGTCATCCAGGAGGCCAAGAAGCATGATCCTAAAAGGAAGCGCACGCTCGGCGTGATCACCAAACCCGACCTTGCGGGACCGCAAGACGCGAAAAACTGTTTACAGCTCGTCAGAGGCGAGGAGAGCAAGCACAAGTTGGAATTGGGTTGGTACGTTCTTCGCAATCGACCGGAGGGCGAGGAGAACACGAGCGCGGACGACCGAGATGCCGAGGAGGAGAAATTTTTTCGGACGGGCGCGTGGTCCAGCATCGCGCCGGCCAGCTGCGGCATCACGTCCTTGCGAAAGAAGCTCAGCAGGGCACTTCAAGAGCACATTCAAAAGACGTTGCCTGGCGTGATTGGAAAAATTGAGAGCGACCTGTCCACTCGCCAGCATGCTCTGGATCAGCTCGGAAAACCCCGCTCGGGGCTCGAGGACCTGCGGGTATATCTGCTCGACATCGCGGAGAGGTTCCAGCGTCTAGCGTTTGATGGCGTCGATGGGCACTACGGTGACGAGTTCTTCGGCGGCCTTTACGGTGATCGGGAGAACCGGAAGCTGCGGGCTTTACTCAGGAGGCTCAACAGCGCTTTCTACGCGACGCTGGTCACCAAGGGAATGGATCGCGAGATTGAGTGGGAAGATGACAGGATTCCGTCCCTCGATGGGGGCTTTAGCTGGATCCGAGACGGAGATGAGGTGCCTGAATACCTAGAGTCGTACCTCGACCTCTTCGACGGATTTCCAGAGCCCGCGACAATCTCCGAGATGGACCTCTGTGAAGAGCTCGAGAAGCTGGCGGCGGCCAACCAAGGAACCGAGTTCCCCGGTCTGCCCAACGGCAAGCTAGGCTTCCAACTCTTTAAGAGGCAGGCACGGCCATGGGGCGGCATTGCCGATTTCTATCTCGACAAGGTCATCGACTTTGCCAAGTCCTTCGTGGAGGAACTGTTCATCTACATCATTGGGGCCGACAGGCAGACTGCTAACGCTATCTTGCTGCTCTACGTCGGTAATTTCTTCGAGGATAAGCGGAAGGTCCTGAAGGACAAGCTACAGGAAATTCTCCGACCGTATGTGTCTGCATATGGCTCGGCGCTTGACGCAGAATTCTACGCCACACTGTCGACGAGGACTATTGAACGAGATGCGGGGCGGGTCGCAAGCCTACTCGAAGAGACGTTTCCAGCGGCCTTCACCGAGATGGGTGGAAAGGGTCTTACTCGCGACAATGTGGAGCTGGCGATCCGCAATGCGGAGAAGGCCAGGGCCGGCGAGTTCGGCACTGAAAAAGTCGTCGACATGACGATGACACACTTCCAGGTGCGGAAACTGCATTGTCACTATCAACTAATATACGTGAGGTGCTAACGCGTGCTCCATAGATATCCCTCAGAACATTTGCCCAGAACGTGATGAACTTGGCTGTCGAGAATTGCCTCATTTCTGACCTTCCTGCCATTTTGACACCATCGATGGTTGTTCGGATGAGCGAAGAGCGCCTAAAAGAGCTCGCCTCCGAATCCGAAGACGTTCAGGTGCAGAGACAGATGCTTCAGAACAAGGTCAATATGCTCCGAGCGGGCCTAGAGGCGTGTCAAAGGTCTCGCCAGCACGAGAGAACAGGTGCGTCGACTATTCTTACCCGCCGAGTAAGAGCCATCTATCGATTAGCGGTTGGCTAACGCTCAGACTTAATTAGTGCTTCCCGAAGTCTTCCTGAACGCCTCATCCTCGACCCCAGATGAGCGGTCGCCGTCGAGGACGTCCCCGTAATGTTACGATTACTACCCCCACGAGTCCTAGGAAGAGATCCAAGGCGGCCAGGACTGGCAAGACGAATAAACAGGACACGATGGTATACTGGGCTAAAAGGGAGATATACAACGAAACGGGTATAAAGTTATATGTAGCCGGGTATGGGTATGAAGTTTGGAAATGAAGCTGTATGAAGTTTGTTTGATGTATAAGAGCCTTCTCCTAGTTAACCTAGATGGAAGACTAAGTCGTTACCGATTGTATGAAATAGAAATCTACATCAGCCTCTATTCCTGTGTCCCTTATTGACTACAAGTACTGCCCTTTTACAGCACTCTTGTATGAGCAGTTAGTTGATACACCTTATCATTGTTCTTATCAAACACACTTCCCTAGCCTAATCACCTAGCAGAACCCCTGTCTATTTTCATAGAAAGTGTTTTGTAACACGTAACAGTTGTCTACAGGTAGGACACGGGATCGAGCAAGGTCCTCAAGATGATATGTCTCGATATTCCCAAGCATGACCTGCGGTCTCACAAATCCCTGGCAAGTGGCGAAGTGGCTTACAGCATTGATCGGATAGTAAGCCACCTAATTCATTGTACAAGGCTTGACAGCTATATTCCTAACTGGGAAAGGGGTCAGGAATGTCGAATCCAAGTAGCAATCCAGTCTTGAATAGAAACCCAATTTAGCTCGACAATTCCATGTTGACTCTTTACATACATGATCGTGTTCCTAGTCCAGAAAACCCCGTTTCAAGGTGTGGCCACCAAAGTAAACAACCTCAAGACATACCTGGCCCACGCTTTATGAAATATGGTCCCGGAGATCAGAGCACACAAGTGACACCCATCTTCAACAGCAAGTATCCGGTCTCGAAATTATCCCCTGTGGATCTACCTTGCTTCTTCAGGGCGGGTGTTATCGCAATACCGATATATTGTCCTGGGTCCGGTGTCTGCTCACCCATATCCGCTGCCATGCAATCTGGGTCAAATGGAACTGGATCTCCCGAAGGGGGGAATATCCAGTCAACAAGTGCCGCTTGCCTGAAGATCTCCTGGTCGAGAGTAATAGACGTCTCGATTATATGTCGGAGAGCGTTTGAAATGCCCTCGTCTAATCGCACGAAAGGATTTATGACGTCAAAAACCTGTTCGGAAAAGTTGGAGATAAAGTCCTCCACAAGCTTCTGAGAGTCGGCCTGATCACCATCCTCCATGGACTGCAAGATGAGAGCCGAGGTAGTGGCCTTCCACATCTGGAATCTTCGTTGAGCCTCGGGTGCTATTACCGGTATCTCTCGACCGGATTCATCGTAATAAGTAGCTAGAGTGGCTTATAATCAGCGTGTGGTCGACTCGGGAGAATATATAGAGCACATACATGGTTGCAACACCTGGTATACATCAGTAATTGAGCTTTTCAGCCTCGGTGCCCAACAAAATTTCTCAAAAACTTCGCCGACGAGCAGCCTCCAAAGAAACGCCTGAATCACGATTGGCCCTCTTGTCTCTGACCGAAGATAGATTAGATAGTCATCGGACCGGGGTGTGGTTGCGTGCATATACTTCGAGAAATCGCCGGCTGGAAGGTTTCTGGACTGTCCATGTGCTTTTCCCTCAAAATATTGTAGAGAGAAATTGCGAATGTTGAAGCGTAGCTGCTGTACCGATCTGGTTAGGTCACTGTCGGAGAGTTGGTACAGTACCGTTTCCTGGGACCGGAGCTGATCTAGCTGTGAAGTTGCCTTCTTCCACTTCTTACGAATATCCCCCAAGTTCGCAGTGGTCTCCCGTAACCTGTCCAGCGTCTCATCTAGCTCCCTTTGAAGGGCTATTTTCTCGTGTTTGTCTTGTTGCAAGCCACGCAGGGCCGCCGTGTTCTTCTGTAGTTTATTCTGCGCCTCTTCCAGGTCCCTCTGAAGGGCCGCTTTCTCGTGCTTTTCCTGTTGTAGCTCCCGCAGGGCAGTCCGGATGGCTCTCATCTCTGCCGACAGAGTATCGACTCTGGCGGGCAAATCATCCCAACGGGAACCTTCCCGCTGCTGGATAATTGCTTGCTCGGGTTGCTCAGGCCGTCTTGGTGCCCGGGGTGTCGATGATTCCTGGTCCTGAGTTAGCGATGACGGGCAAGGACCGATCGGGTTTCGCTCGACTGGTTCGGGTCGTCCTGCTATTCTCGCACTTGCTCTGTGCTGCGGGACGTCCGTGGAGCGCTTGGTTGGCTGCCGAGCCGCGGTTTGTTTGGATGCATAGACCCCTCTGCCTTCGTCGGCATGGTCCGACATCATAGTGTCGCGACCGGTGACCACGCCTTTGACATGGCCAGGTGCTTTCCCGAGAGCTGATGTCGTTCTTTGTGTGGCTTGTTCCGGGGTTTTCTTTGGCTCTGTAGAGCCTTGGACGGGTTCTGGTTGCGCATCCATTGTGGTGGCTTGGTCGGCAATGCTTGCTCGCTTTCCTGTAAAAAAGGGTCTAAAAATGTCCATGTCTCGAAAGGTTTGAAGGCATTGACGATACCGTTCTTGAGCGACGTGAGAAGTGCTGCTAAGGGAATTTTGAAAGACCAATTCCCTTTGACACTCTTGGACAGTTGAGAAACCGCGCCCCCTACGGAGGTTTGTTACGACTTACCGTAAGTAGTATATCGCCGGCAACCCACGCACCTTTGCATGCCTTCCTGCTCCTGTGTTTCAAAAGTAATCCAAAGAGGGGTTCGACCAATGATGGTGTGTAATTCGATCTGAAAGTGTTTATCATGCGGCAATACGCGCCGCACGGCAAAAGGACTTTCGAATGCACCAGAGGTGCCACACTTCTTGATAAAGGAGAGCAGATGCCAAACTCGACATGTCCAGGTGGACACTAGTACTCAGTATATGCTTCGGCAACTGGCACCTGATGCAGAAAGCAGGTTATCCCGCTCCATAATTCCTTGAAGATTGTCTTTCGCACAGATTTCCGGAGAATCAAAATCAACTTATCTCAACAACGTCACGCTCGGTCTTCCTCATTTGCAATGTCGTTCAGACCTAGCCTAAGCGATAGGCTGAAACAGCTCAGCGTGGTTGACGATGATGCTGAGGTCGAGGATAGTCTTGTGATTGGCATTGACTTTGGAACAACGTAGGCAGAGATCGAACAAATATTTTTCCCGCAGCGTCATTGAGCAGTGTACTTACTTTTATCTCGTGGTAGGTACTCCGGAGTGGCCTGGGCGACAAGGCTCGACTTCGAGAACAACCAGATCAACTTCATTACTTCCTGGCCGGGCAATGGCCGTGAGGAAGGCAAAGTCCCGACGGAGCTCTGGTACGATGACGACGATCAGCTAGTCTGGGGATACGAGGTCCCTGCCGATGGTGACCCTTTCCGCTGGTTCAAGCTTCTCCTGCTTCGCACCGAGGATCTCGACCCGAAGCTCCGCGAGTCCAGCTTTGTGGTCCGGACAAAGAAAATGATGGAGGAATCTGGCAGAACAGTCGTGGGTCTGATTACTGACTATTTGCGTCTGCTCTGGGAGCATGTCATGTCGACGATTGAAAGAGCGCGCGGAGAGACTGTCGTCGAAGCCCTTGCCATCCACGTCGTCATCACTGTGCCGGCAATCTGGAAGGGCTATGCAAGAAAGGCCATGAGAGAAGCCGCCTCGGAATCTGGCATCCTTGACCCGCGCTTGGCAGGGGCCACAAAATTGACCTTTGTCCCCGAGCCAGAGGCCGCTGCACTGTCAACACTCCTTGAACAGGGCAGCGGCGTTCAGCCAGGCAATGTCTATATAATCTGTGATGCAGGGGGTGGTACCGTGGTATGTGCACCCTGGGTTCTTATCTTTGAATAGCGGCTAATTCGCAGTCTAGG
The DNA here is from genome assembly GCA_021397985.1 of Sporothrix dimorphospora. Classification (NCBI taxonomy): domain Eukaryota; kingdom Fungi; phylum Ascomycota; class Sordariomycetes; order Ophiostomatales; family Ophiostomataceae; genus Sporothrix; species Sporothrix dimorphospora. The sequence goes on from WOUA01000067.1 coordinate 56,658, forward strand.
ATCTCATCACCTACAAAGTATCGAGCACGAAACCCATCATCCTACAAGAAGCCGTGGAAGGAACAGGTTAAGCTTCCCCGACGTGTCTTAATTCTAAGAGTTAGAGTAGGACAAGACTAACAATCATCGCTTACAGGTGGGCTGTGTGGCGGGATCTTTATCGACCAGACGTTTGAGCACATGTGTAGTGGCCGCCTCGGGTCTAAATGGGAACGACTGAGCAAGACAGGAATCCGGGAGATCATGAAAAATGAGTGGGAGTACGGTATCAAGACGCAATTTAAACCAGCTAAAACAAGGAAGGAGGAGTATGTCGTCTCGCTACCGGCAGAGGCGTTCAAAGGTCAAAGCGCCTCGAATCTAGACGACACCAAGCGACAACCTCACATCAAGAACGGGCGAATCCACTTTCTCAGGTGAGCCTTCCTTCAAAAACTGCTACATGGTTGACATACACCTAACAATTAAAACCAGCTCTCATATTGAAAAAGCGTTCGAGGTTACCTTTGCCGAGATCGAGAAGCTTGTCGATGGGCAGGTCCGCAAGGCTGCTGAAAAGGGCCTATCTGTGACCGTAAGAATCATTATTAGTGCTTTGAACACCCGAATGCTAGGTTTTGTGCTAACTCTTGGCAGGGTATCATTCTCGTTGGTGGACTGGGGGCCAGTCCATATTTATACGAGTATCTAAAGGCTGCGCACTTAAAGGCTAGAATCACAGTTCTTCAATCCAGTGGAATAAAGCCGTACGTATGAATCTCCTCCGAACATGCCATATATTATCATGACTAAGAAATTCGGGTAGACGCACAGCAATCTGTCGAGGTGCAGTTTTTAAGGGTTTCTTGGACGAAGACAACGGTCACCTCGAGGGCAAGAACGTCAACGCACCCATTAGGGTCGCGTCGACGGTGTCCCGGGCTAGTTACGGCACAGTCTTCCGCACCCCCTTCGACATACGCAGACATTCTGAGGAGGATAAAGAATGGAACGATCGTGAAGGTTTGTGGCAGGCGACCAACCAGATGAATTGGTACCTAAAGCGGGTACGTACTGTTGTAAACCCCCCACCGTATCCTCATACCTCCATTTAGCATTCTGGTAGTTCCCGTGAGACTGATATATGAGACAGGGAGAACTGGTTTCCAAGATCAAGCCAGTTTCCGCCTATTGGTACAGGTTGTATGAAGAGTGGGAATTCGACGGAACTATTTCGGTGAAGCTCTTTCAGTGCGAGGACGAAGTACCTCCGACGACACGGATCATTCGCAGCGTCCGGAGACTTGGCACGCTTTCTTGCAGCCTCGACGTTCAATACTCGGATCTCCCAGACTTTAAGAGTAAAAATGGGGTGAAGACGAAGAAGCTTAACTTTAGGATCGACTCGGTGCCATCAGGGGCCACGATTGAATTTGTTCTATACGTAGGTGGGAGGAAACAGGGAAGCGAAAGTGCTAACATTCTTTTTTAATAGCGGGGGACGAAGACGGTTTTCTGGGTTGTATGCTCACATTTTTTTGAATATAAAAGTTGTTTTTCTTCTATATAACCAGCAACGACAGATTTATGAGATGGTTGTCTTCATCGGTTGTGATAACATGGAAAAAACGAAGCAAGTCGATACAGACGCCGTGGACCTTTTTAATCGCTCGTGGAGTTTTACCGTGATTTGTTTCTAGCTTTTGACATGTGTTGGGAGGCGTGCGTCCAGAGGCGTGTTCGGCGCCCGTCCTCAATAGTTATAGACACGACGAGTAGTGTTCGGCGGGTAACCCTTAAAGATATCACGGCGGGCAGGCAGGAGGTCAGGTAGGTGAGGACGAGCAGGGCGGACAGTAGTATATTAGCTAAGCTAGCCTCGCAGGAAGTGCAGGTAGGTATCAAGTAGAAGACGAGGACGTAGCTCAAGGAGCTACAATTCGAGATGCAGGCAGAGATCAGACCAAATACAGAATTCAGGGATAGAGCGGTGCGCAACGTCAGAATGCTTGCCGGCGGGTCCAGTGGCCGGCAAGCCAGACAGCAGGTCTGTGACACCCTAAACTAGAAGAAAAATCAACAATTCGCGGGAATAACCGACACTTCCGCCAAATCCAACGTCGCCGCAGAGTCCGCCTTCCACTGGAACAACAGGTAGATCGGGCTAATGGTCGGCGTCAAAGTAGGCGAAAAGGTCAGAAACTGCAGGACTGGCGCGCGCTTTGCATTCAGCGTATTAATAGGCTCACTGCTGCCGCCATCATTATCCGTGTGAGAAGACGTGGAGTTCCAGATCGTGGTCAAGCCGTAGTCGTTGCCGTACGGATCGAGTTCTCGATGACGAAGACGACGACGCATAGGTGGTGCGCCTAAGACGCCGTAGGAAAAACTGACGCCCGCGGGCTCCGCCCCTACCCACGTCGGTGCATACACGATCCTCATCGTGTAAGTGACGCCAACGACGAGAGGAAGAGTCTGGTAGATTTGAGCCGCGTCGGTGTTGTCGACGACGTTGAACTGTTCACACGTGGCATGATCAGTAGAGCAGTCGTTGTTAACATCGGTGGAGGCTCCCACACCAGTACTGGCGTCCACCCAACCGGCGAAGCCGTTCGAGAAGTCACCGTTGACGATGGCGTTGACGCAGGGTGCGCTAGGTGAGGCCACTGCTGAAGAAGAGGAGACGGAGGAGGCGATGCTCGACGAAGAGGAGGATGGAATCGGCGAGGAGGATGAAAAAGATGAGATGACACTACTGCTTGAGCTGGCCGATGAGCTGGTCGAGATGGACGACGAGGAAGACGCCGACTGGCTTGGACGGCATTTTGATGCCACAGCGCCGTCGACGGCTAACAGGCTTAAGGCCAAGAGCTGCAGGAAAGCTTTCATGTTTTCTTGGCTGAAAAATAGTTTAGAAAGAAAGTAAGGATGGAAGAAAAGAGCGACTGACCGCTGTTGAGAGAAGGTGCCTAAAATAAAATACGGAGATAAACAGAGTCAACGTCGGCGTCGGGGATGCAACTTGTTTTTGTATCACCTAAACGAGCAGCATCTTTCAATTTATCTACGTCTTTCTTTATTGATTTATTTATTGATTTATTTATTTTCTTCATTTTATCCTCTTTTAGGTCTTGACCTAACGGGGAAGGCCCAGATTCGGTGGTTTGGCATTATTGCCTTGTATTCCTCTTTGGCTCGAAGCTGAGTGAGCTATTGAATGTGGCGTCTGCAGCCTGACGAAGCAATTTACACCTTTCGTAAACAAGCCGGGAAAGGGACGTAGAAATGTCACTGCTTTGTTTTCACAGGTTACGAAATCCAGAAGCTGAAAAGGGGCGGCCATCGTCAGCTTTTCACTGCGCGGTGACAGTTACAAGACCAACGCGGTCGGACGTCCTCCTCAGCCTTGAGGCTATCGAGGGAGCCCGTGCCATGTATGTTGGCAACGCCTCATTGGAAGACTCGCTCATCGACCTCCTGGCAGCCGATTACAAGGGTTGGTTGAAGTTTTCATTTCAAATCCTGACTTGGGGGCGCGGGCGCAGGTGATGGGCGTAAACTGGTAGGCATACGGCTGTGTTTAGCTGAGAAAGCCACGGCGTTTTACCGTAATAGGAAACAGGCTAATTACCATAGAAAAAAAGAGGGCTCGTGCGTTTTTGCAGTGAAAGCCATTTGCAGTGAGACCACGCTGTGATTGGCCAAAATCTCTCCTACCAAAAACAGGATAAGTGTCACCACCACGACAACAAATTGTATTACACCATTAAATGCAGCAAAACTCTAGGATTCGGACAGTATAATGATTTTTATCGAAATGTGCGGCGTTCTGGTGCACAGAATAAAAGAAAAACCGAATAGTTGAGTTCGAGAAAGTCGTTTCGTTGGGATGAAAAATCCAAGTGAGAGGGGGGATGGAAAATCGGATTGGTCAGAACAGGACAAAGAGGGTTTTTGGCTGTAAATGGACGAGGCCTCGATAGCCTGCCAGATCACTTAGCAGAGAGTCTCTTCCTTGGGAAGTGCCTTTGTAACAGGTCGGCACCGCCTGTCCTCTCCTGTGCCTAACTACACTCTCCTATGCTGCCCAACGCCTGTCTATGCCTTGGTGCATAGTGCCTACGCTAGAGCGTGCAACGCCGGTACCCGGCCCCTAAAGCCGGCGCGGGATTGGCAAGGGAGAACATAAGGGTTTTCGTCTTCCATTATATATATAATACTGCCCTCGTATAAACTTCACACTTAAGTCAAGCTAAGCCTCGACTCGCCCAGCATGACCATAGCCCGCTCCCAGGAGAACTGCGCGGCAGCCTTGGACGCAAGCGAAACGATGCCCGACGCTGTAGTGGTGGTCGTCGACGACGATGCTCTGCCTCCCCTGGGCCGCCGCTCGGTCTTCGTCTCGTGTCTCTTGGTGTCCTCCTTGCCGCCGTGTGGGTCGTTGTCGTCGGGATTGCTGCTTCCGCCACCGCTCATCTGCTCTGCGGCTCCCGTGTAGTCTGCCGCCCGCTTCCATGTCCGGAAGGAACCATCCCACGACGCGGCCACACGCGGGTTCTCGTCGACCGTGAGGTCCTGCTGCCGCCACACCATCTCGACGACCTTACGCGCCGGCGGGATGCTGCGGAACATGGTCTTCTCCAGTCGCGCAAAGATGTCTAAAATCCGCTGCCGCTGGTGGTCGGCTCCACCACCTAGCCCGCCGCCCGCCGCCGCCATGCACCCAGCCATAAACACGGCCCACACGGGAAACGCGGCCGTGACGTGCTCGGCAGCTAGGATAGCGCGCGACAGGTCAACGATCTGGTCGACGAGGCGGCTGCGCACAGCACGCGTCCGGGGCACGATCTCGGGCCAGTAGAGGGCGCAGGTCTCGTCGAGGAACAGCAGAGCGCCCAGGCGGTGGGCCTCGGCGGTGCTCTCCAGAACGAGGAAGCGCATGCGGTCACTCCCAGGTGTATTTGTGGTGTCGGTGTGGTCGCTGGCGGGGCTCTTGCTTTCGTCGCCATTGTCGCCGTTGAAGAGATCGTGGAACAGGCTGTCGCCATCTTCGAACCAATACGGCTTGGGCGGCAGCTGGCGCAGCGACACGATGGCTTCCTCGATGCGGTGTACCGTGGCAGCCACCTCGGACACCGATGCCGCTGGCGTGCTTCGCAGCTCGCAAATATCGTCGATCAGAAAGAGGAGCGTGTTGCTGAACCCCTGGTATGCATCCACATAGGAATCTTTGGTGGTGTCGGACCGCAAGTGCATGTATTGGTGATAGATGGGCGTGGTCGGCAGTCGCAAGGCCGATGTCGACGGAATAAATTGGTTCACGGCAAAGGTCGTCTTAGCCGTCACAAGGTGGTACGCAAAGTACTGCCAGGCAAACCGCACAATGTCTTGGGCCGAGTCGGGCATGGCTGGGTGATTTGTGCAGGCTTCGAGAAGCGCGGCAATCGCAGCCAAGTGGTCGGTCCAGGTCGGCTGGCAGTGGTCGGCCACCTCGAACCAGCACAGTGGGATGGCCGCGGCGAGGGCCTCCAGCAAATCTTGCGGCTCTGACGGGCGGATCGTCGACAAAAACTGGCGCAGGCCGCCCAGCGCATACTGGCGGTAGGTCAGGGCCAGTGCTTGAGCTTGGGTGTTGTGGCCGTTGGCGGTTGCCGAGCCGGCAGCAGAGGACGCTGCCAGTTTGCTTGCGGCGACGGCCAGCAGACCGTAGTACACGCGCCTGGACGCCATGGCCATGGGCAGTAGAATGAAGCGGAAGGGGTTGTGGTCGCGCTCGTCGAGCATGGTGGCCTTGGAACAGACGATGGCGGTGTAAAAGTCGAGCAGGTGTGACTCGGCCGCGGGTATGTTGCCAAAGAGCGGTGCCCAACGGCCGGTCAAGGCACGGCTGAGGACAGGCGCCGGCGTGTTGTTGAAGATGTCGAGCGTATGCGAGGTGGGATGGCCGAACTCGGGAGGTGCCAATGCGTCAAAGACGTCTTGTTCGTTAAAGCCATCGTAAGGCAATAGGTCGAAATCAAGGTCGGTATCGTCAAAGTTAACGTCTGGGATGGCGGCTTGACGGTCGACAGTATCCTTGTTGGAGACATTGCCCTTGCCTGCTCTCTTTGTCTTTTTGGTTTTGCCGAGCTGTGGCTCGCATCTGTCGGCATCCGTGTCGAGATAGAACATGACATCATCATAAGATGTGTTGATGAAAAAGAGGGTATTCTGTCGTGTCCGGGCAGAGACCTGGTCAGTATGGTCGGGGTGGATCGGTGCTTTCGCGGCGCGGTACGGTGAGACGCCGCGCTTTTGCCTCGACGATGATGACGATGATGACGATGATGCCGATATCGACGACGACGACGACGACGACAGCACGCCGGGCCTTCGCTTCTTTCTTCCCTTGCTGGCCAGTCCCTCTCGGCCGTGACACGTGCCTCGGGCGATGGAGTCCTCGATCCAGGTCAGGCGCATGCCGTACGAGCACGACAGGCCCGCCTTGCTGCATTTGTGGCAGATGGGGCGGTGTTCTGCGAGTGTCAGAGACAAGACAATCAAAGTCGTTTGCAAGGTACGGCATACAGAGATACAGAGAGCAAACACTCACCATCGCATTTGACGCTGCGGCCGCGGCAGGTCCAGCAGCCCGTGCGTGTCCGCTGAGGGGCGCTCATGATCTTTGGCAGCTTCGGTGGTTTCGGTGTACTGCGTCAAAAGAGCATGCACGGGGAATAAGGGGCGATCACCGAATGCTTGCTACGATGCCAAATCGTGGTTCTTCGTTGGTGACGAGGCGATGGTTCTCCAGAAGATCCAGAAGAGCGCCAGTCCGCCGAAACAGGCAGGAAGGTGGAGGCCATGGGCATCGGCGAGATAGGCCTTTTGGGAAGGGGCCACCCCGCCTGCGGTGGAAAGCATAGGCGAAGGAGAGAGAGTGGACACAGCCAGCGATAGTGAGTAACTGCACTAGCGCACGTGCCACAGGCCATCTGTAGCGAACGAATCGTTATCTATTTATCACCGCTTTCGCGCCCCTATCGTCGGCTCCGCAGGCTAGCGGCCACCGCCAACTCCATTTTGGTCTGGGGTTGGTGTTGGGACTCCTCAGGCGGCCTCTAGCGCGTTTTTAACCCTCGAGTCCCGACTCCCCCTCCCCTCCTTGTTTCCTTTCCTTTCCGGTATCTGGACGCACTTCCTCGATGTTCCATGCCAAGACCACCACGAGTCTCGTCAACGCGACCACGAGTCAACGACGCTACTTGTACGATGCCGGTCTAGGCCTGCAACAGGGGCTTGTACCGCTTTGCCGCTGCATGCACGTTGCGGTGCGGAGAAGCAGCAGATGTCTCCGTTTTTTTCGGGACGTTCGTTTCTTGTCTTGTTCTTGGGATCTCTCGGGATATGCAGATGTGCATGAACGTTATATTGCCTTTTGTCACGATCTAGTCTAACAATGTGTCTACTCCACAGTCTCGCCTCCTCACAGCCTCCGGCTCGTATCTCACAACTTCGCCCGCGGTGTCGATGACAGGTCGACTGTCGCCGTCGCGCGCCAGGCAATGTGCGTCGGCCGCCCGTCTTTTTCCGCGACCTTGGGCTCCCTCCACCGCCAGCGCGGCAGCTCTTGCTTGCCGGCCGCCAGCAGATCGGCTGCAAAGTCGCCGACGATGGGCATCATCTTGAAGCCGTGGCCCGAGTCGCCCGACAGCACCGCCAGTGAGCCGTTGCTCGTGCCCGGCACAAAGTCAATGATAAAGTCCGAGCTGCCCGTGTCGGCCACCCAGCACAGATGCGTGTCGATCAGCGGCCGCTCGGCGATGTGCGGGAGCACCTGGCGCAGCAGCCGCCGCGTCTGCCGCACGTCCTCCTCGGGGATGTACTCGGACTCGGCCAGCGACCCGTAGGGCACAGACAGGCCGCCGCGCGACGCCGTGACATTTGTGTAACCGCCGCCCATGTAGCAGATCTTGATCTTGTGCGTGGCCGGGTCCGGCTCAAAGAAGAAGCCAATGTCGCGCACCGTCGTCACGGGGAAGCCGCGCAGCTGTTCGGACTCGCTCGGCGTCAGCTGGATGTGGGACACGCCCCAACACACGGCGGAGATCTGGGGCGCAATGGCCGGCAGAACGTTGGACACGAATCCGCCAGCCGCGACAATCGTCGTTCGGGCGCGGTGGATGGTGCCTTGTTTTGTGCGGGCACCGACACAAATCTTGTCGGCTCCACTGCAGGCCTCGTACAACAGCTCGTCCACCTCGCCGGCCACCCCAACATGGAACGTGACGCCGAGCTTCACGCACTCCCGGTACACGGCCTGCATGGCGTTGGCGGCCTGTGCATAGCCCGCCAGCCGGTTGAGGTATCCCTTCCATCCGGGCATGTCGCCCGTGAACTGCGATGCCACCGACTTGATGGCCGCCGCGTCGGGACACGGCACCAGGTAGCCGTCAAAAGCCGGGTTCTCAGCGACGGACTTGTTGTACTTGAACAGCGCGTTCTGCACCACCGGCGGCGCATCGCCCGTGATGACGTTGAGGAAGCCGACTTGCCGGAAGTGCGGCTGGTACAGCGGGTTGGTCTGCCATTGCCGGATGGCCTTGAGGGCCACGTCTGTGTAGAAGGGGTCGATGTACTCGGACCGTATGATCTTGTTCAGGTCGAAGCCGCCCGAGAAGCGGCTCGGTACGCGGTCGTCCTTTTCCAGCACCGTGATGTTGGTGTGGCCCAGTGTGGCCAGTTTATGTGCTGTCGACAGACCAAAGGTGCCGGCGCCGATGATCAACACCGGGTCGTTTTTGTCGAGAGGCATGGTGAGGGTGGTGGAGGGAGGTCGTGATGGAATAAGGTACGTGTTGGAGATCAAAGATTCAGTGTCGAGCTCCAAGTTGATGTGGCTTGTAGAGATAGTGAGTGGCTGGCATCGGAGGTTCTACACCCGAGAGAGAACAGCTGTAGACTCGATATGTGTCAAGATAAGACAATGGATGGATAGAAAGGCGTACATTTAAGTACGTGCAAGTGTTTTCCGTGTTCGGCAGTAACTGCTCGCATACTGGGTCGTATGATATTGCGTCCAGTCAGTGAGAAATTGAGAGGGAAAGGGTGAAATAAAGAAAAAATGCAATAATTAATAAAAATAAAAATAAAACAAACACAAACACAATACAAAAAAAAAGAATTGCAGCAAAGCAGTGTGTTTTCTCGCCCAAAAAAAAAGCAAAGTCTAGCATGGAAATAAGAAAGACCACTTTACCTCGTCTATGCTTGCCTTGACAGCATGACCGCCGGCCGGCAATGGTCGAAGTCAAACGTTGAGCAAGGTCAGATGGTTCTCGGCCCAGACTGTTACGAAGCAAGCTCAACCCCGAACACCTTGCTCCCCGCGTGCAATCAGTTCGCAAACGTAACTCTTAATCGATAAAAGCTTCCGCCCGATATGATAGTCTCCGTCTGCAAGTCCAGGCGATCCATGGTCGTCACGCTCTATTTCCTGTCGGTCTGCGGGGACTGCTTGCGAGGCAGCTCGAGGCGAGGTCAGCACGCCTCCAGGCCGCGTTATGCCGAATCGGGTGTAAGTGGCCTCCACTTAGTCCTCTGTTACCCACAAATATGTGGTAGCGTGCCCTGGCCGGACCAGGGCCCAACCAGGGCCTTCGGCGCTAATCTTATCACGGCAGATGCAGGACGACATGGACACTCGGGTGGAAAAAAGAGACGACAGTCTAGATGGCCTTGGAACCGTCTGCAAAATCAAAAGAGACCAGGAAAAAAGGCCAGATGCAGCCTTGAGTCACTGTCCAGGTGTCGCCTCGAGCTGCTCCAGGGGATCATCGGTCGTGTTATCCTGTCTTTTGTCTTTTGTTTCTCCCTTTCGTTTTGTCTCCCCCCTTTCCCACCCGTCCAAGATTACCACCAAGGTGGCACGGCCGCACCCTTGTCGACCTGCGTTCCCCATCGCCCGCGTGGCTTTCTTGTTATATACGGAGATATACTAAGGTTGATACGGGGAAATCCTGCCTGCCTCGACAGGCATATTCAATATCAAACAACCACGGCCATTATCCTTTATCCATTATTCGCCGCGACGGCTGTCTATCATGCACTGGCACTGATACCGCATTGGGACGTGGCTTCCATCCATCACCGGTCGCGTGTCGCTCATCACCATTACCTGTCAAAATTTATAAGACCAGCCTCGTGGAAGCCAAAGTCGTTGCTGTTCTCTCGTGGTCTCCATCTCGCACCAGACAGCCTTCCGCAACGGGACCATCGTTTTGTGTCTTGCGTCTTGCATCTTGCGTTTTCTCGTCTGTTGTCTGTTCTCCACCAGCACCACAACATCACATCATCACATCATATCACACCACTCCTTCTCGTACCATCCTATTCTCCACTACCTCCTCAACCTCCTCAACCTCCTCACCATGTCGTCCATCCGCAAGTCGGTCGACGAGAAGGCTCCGACGCCGTCCATTGCGGCAAACGAGCCGACCGCCATCGGCGACCTCGAGGGCAACCCCACCGTCCCTCACGATGTCGATATTGCCGCCCGCTTCCTCGCCGGCCTCGACCCCAGCATCATCAATGAGCCCATCAGCGCCAAAGAAGCCCGCCGCGTGCTTTGGAAGCTCGACCTGCACATCCTCCCCGTCCTCACGCTCGTCATCATCATCGCTGCCATCGACAAGGTCATCATCTCCAATGCCTCCATCTACGGCATGCTGACGGACAACCACTTGAGCACGGCCCAGTTCTCTTGGGTCGCCTCCATCTTCTACTTTGCCTACCTGGGTTTTGAGGCCCCGGCCGGCTACCTTGTGCAGCGCCTGCCCATCCGCTCGTTCCTTGCCGCGGGCGTCTTTGGCTTCGGTGTGCTCACGTTCTGCACCGGTGCTACTACGAGCTTTGCCAGCTTGGCCGTTGTCCGCTTCCTCCGTATGTTTTGCCCTTGCTGTCCTAGCCCTTGTTTGATTCTATCAATGCCGCCACTATTCCCCCTAACTAACATCTTCCTAGTTGGTGCTTTCGAGTCGATGCTCTTCCCCACTGCTACGATCATCACCGCCATGTGGTGGACGCGCAATGAACAGCCCATCCGCGTTGCCATGTACTTCAACACACTCTCCTCGGTCGTGACAGGTCTGCTGGCCTACGGTGTTGGCCACTCGTCCAGCAGCATTGCCCCTTGGCGCCTGCTCTTCATTATCCTCGGCGCCATCACCACCGTCCTCGCTGGCTTTGTCTACGTCTACATTCCCAGCTCACCCGTCGAGGCCTGGTGGCTCTCGGACCGTGAGAAGTTTATCTGCATCGAGCGTGTCCGCCAGAACAACACCGGTGTGGAGGACAAGACGTTCAAGATGTACCAGGCCATCGAGTGCCTCAAGGACCCCAAGCCCTGGCTCCTCGCCCTCTTTGCCGTAAGCCAGAACATCTGCAACGGCGGTCTCGTCACCTTTGCAGCCATCATTGTCACGGGCCTCGGTTTCTCGCCCCTCAAGACCACCCTCATCGGCGTGCCTACCGGCGCCATCGGCACCGTCTGGCAGATTCTCTTGGCCCTGCTGTCGTCGCGTCTGCCTGGCTACCGCTGCGGCATCATCTTTGGTGCCAACTGCTTCCCCATCATCTGCGCTGCCCTCATGTTCTCCCTCCGCGGTCACGTCAGCAACCTGCACCTGCTCGGCGCCTATTACGGCTTCTACTCCTACTGGGCGCCCTACGTGCTGTCGACCTCGCTGAACATTTCCAACGTCAGTGGCCACACGAAGAAGATCACGGCCAACGCCATGTTCTTCATCGGCTACTGCGTCGGCAACATCATCGGCCCCCAGGTCTTCCGCGCCAAGGATGCCCCCGACTACAAGCACGGCTACATTGGCATCCTGGCCTGCCTGGTCGTGTCGTCCGTCAGCATTGCGCTGTACGGCCTGCTGTGCCGCTACGAGAACATAAAGCGGGACCGTGCCCAGGGCGGCAGCGGGACCGCCGCCGTCGAGCCGGTCAACACCGACAACGCCTTTACCGATCTGACGGACAAGGAGAAGCCCGAGTTTCGCTACCACTACTAAGTGCCATGCATTTTTAATGAGAGTGCTGTGCCTAGTCTTGTGATTGTGGCAGGTCGATGATCAGTGACACTGAACAGGTGACGATTGTGTGGGCGTGATGGAAGACTATCCGTAGTATAATATATCTGCTTAAAGCAACTACTTTACCCTTTCGTCTTAAACTGTAAACAGTGATTGTGTTAAAGAGTGAGTTTCTGGGTTTCTTGATGTCTCAAGGCTGTGTCAATTTCGGCGTGGGTAAGGTTGATGCTGAATATGCTGACGATACAGCGCTTCAAGTGCTCCCTTACGCTAGAGTGCAGCTGCAAATTACAGAGGCCTACAGTTGACAGTGGAAGGAAGCACAACAGCATTAACCCCATAGAAATAACGTGGAACCTGATTACTCCGTATGGCGCGCATTAATATCCATTACGGCATTTTAATTCACACACAACTCTTACAGAACTCTCCACGTCGGGCGTCATATTTCTATTGCCAATGTGTTGTCCGTCAATGGGCGCCCTCCGCAATGTGCTTCTACGATCGATTTCAACGGGCCCATCCCCAGAGTTTGGCGGAGCACTGCGCACGCCCTGTAAGATGTAGTAGTATCTTACTGGGAAGGAGGGAGCACGGGTGGCACCTTCCCAATAATTATCTTGGCTGCACACGCCAAAACAACGCAGGTGCCACTGGCAAGTGCGGCCATTTTGGACAGGAAGGAGCTATGCACAAACGAACCGTATTTGTGGACAGTCGCGTGAATCAGAATAGGAAGTCCCAACGCTCCCTTTCTCCCAACTTTTGCCTCACTTTCAACTTTTCTTGGCACGTTGGTTTCGTTGTTGTATTACTCGAAAGATCGAATCACACGAATGAGCGTCCTTTGCAACATAACAGCGTATTGGACAACACCAGCAGGCCAGACAATCTCGCGCCAATTTAGCACCTCCACTGCCGATGCCGCTGGCAGCCTTCACTTCCCCCATCGCTTCCTTCTCACCCACCATCTGCGTCCTCACTACGGAGCATTCTTAGTCTCTTTCAACGTCCCCTCCAATGGCAGCAGTCCCTTATCTAGATTGCCCGATTGTGGGCTGCGCGCTGCCGTCACTGCTGACCCTTTGTCGCTGGCCCCAGTTCGCCTCGACCTGTTTTGTCGGCGGCGAGAAGACCGCCGCCCTAGAAGTACGCCGTCTCTTCCACCTGCGACCTTGGGATGCCACTACTTACCCCTCTCTTATCGCATTCTAGAACCTGTGGGCTCGGATAAGATCGCTAGCTTGCGATAACCGGAGACGACTGCTGACACTTTTTCTTCGCCTCGACCTGCTCGGCCAGGAACCGTTCCTCTAGGCTGCATAGCCTTTGCGGCCAGTTTCGCTGGTTTCTTTCAACAGCACTCGTTAGCGCACCCCACGACACGCTCGGCGTCTTCTTCGACCGTGTCGATACTACCAAAATGCGTCCGGCCGTCGACAGCTTCTTGATGCTTCTGCATCCTTTCCCTTGGGACACATATATGGGCATCACGCCAGCAGACAGAATGGCCTGATCCGACGACTCTTCATCGACCTCTGGCCACCAGTTATCGACCACCTCCTTCATCCTCCCTCTCGTATTCCTTGCACACTTGGACGCCGACGACGCCCACGCCGCCAACGCCGTGACCATGTCGCCGCACGCAACAGACGAGATCACAGATGTGTCCACCAGCGGGACTGTCGCCGGGGCCAATGTCACTGGCCCCGTGGACGAGAGCAAGCTGAACGTCAAGATTGCCATTGGTACGCGCTCAAAGGGCGCCTTGTTCTCTTTCGCATGGTGATTTTCTACAGCTGGCTGACGTTGAACCGTATTTAGACAGAGGCGGTACTTTCACAGACTGCCTTGGCATTGTCGAGGGCCGCGACGAGGACGTCGTCGTCAAGTTGCTCTCGCAAGACCCGGCTAACTACGACGATGCGCCCATCGAGGGCATTCGCCGTCTGCTCGAAAAGATCACCGGCCGGCCCTTCCCCCGCGGAGAGAAGCTCGACACCTCGGGTTTCGAAAGCTTTGGCATTCGCATGGGCACCACCGTGGCCACCAACGCCCTGCTCGAGCGCAAAGGTGCCGACGTCGCCCTTCTCATCACCGAGGGTTTCCGTGATGCACTCGAGATCGGCCTGCAGTCGCGGCCAAAGCTCTTCGACCTGGAGGTCGTCAAGCCAGACGTCCTCTACAAGAACGTCATCGAGGTCGAGGAGCGTGTTACCGTCGAGGGTTACCAGGTGTCGCACAACTACGACGCCGAGATGGCCGAGATTGCACAGACCGTCGGTACCGACCCAGCAGTCGTCCGCGGCGCCAGCGGCCAGATTTTGCGCATCCTCAAGCCGCTGAATGTCGAGCGTGTGCGCGCGGACCTGCAGAAGCTGTACGACGAGGGCCTGCGTAGCGTTTCCGTCTGCCTCGCCCACTCCTACACATTTGCCGACCACGAAAACATCATCGGCGACATTGCCAAGGAGATTGGCTTCACACAGATCTCCCTTTCCAGCGCCACCCTGCCCATGATTAAGATGATCCCGCGTGGTATGTCCGCCACTGCCGACGCCTACCTCACACCGAAGGTCCAGGACTACATCAGCGGCTTCCGCAGCGGCTTCCACGACAATCTCGAGTCGTCTGCCACACGCTGCGAGTTCATGCAGAGTGACGGTGGCCTTGTCGGTATCGACCGCTTCTCGGGCTTCCGTGCCATTCTCTCGGGTCCTGCTGGTGGTGTTGTCGGCCAGGCACGCACGTCCTATGATCCAGAAGATGCCACGCCCGTTATCGGCTTTGACATGGGTGGCACCAGCACTGACGTGTCGCGGTATGGCGGCACCTTCTCACACTCTTTTGAGACCATCACAGCCGGCGTGCCCATCCTCGCACCGCAACTCGACATCAACACTGTCGCTGCCGGTGGTGGCAGCATTCTGCACTGGCGGCACGGCCTCTTTGTCGTCGGCCCTGACAGTGCTGGTGCCCACCCCGGCCCTGCTTGCTACCGGAAAGGTGGTCCGCTGACGATCACCGATGCGAACCTGTTCCTGGGTCGCCTCCTGCCTGAATACTTCCCCAAGATCTTTGGCAAGAGCGAGAATGAGGGCCTCGATATCGAAATTGTCCGTGAAAAGTTCGCTGCCCTCACCGAGGAGGTCAACCGCGAAACTGGCCAGAAGAAAACGCCCGCCGAGGTGGCCATGGGCTTCATTGATGTCGCCAACGAAGCCATGGCGAAGCCCATTCGCGCCCTCACCGAAGCCCAGGGCTACGACACATCCAAGCACAACCTGGCCAGTTTTGGTGGTGCTGGTGGCCAGCATGCCTGTGCGCTCGCTGCCTCATTGTCCATCCGGAAGGTTATCATCCACCGCTACTCATCCATCCTCTCTGCCTACGGCATGGCTCTGGCCGACGTCGTGAACGAGGCCCAGCGGCCCGCTTCGGGCGTGTTTACCTCCGCAGAGCCGTTCCAGGCAACCATTGCCGAGTTGAAGAAGGAGGTCGACGCACAGCTTGTCATTGACGGCGTTGAGCCGGCCAACATCGAGCACGAGGTGTACCTGAACCTCAAGTACAAGGGCACCGACAACACATTGATGGTGCGGCAGCCAGCCGACGGTGACTTTTTGGCTGCTTTTGAGCGCGACCATCTTCGCGAGTATTCTTTCACTTTCCCCGAAAAGGATGTCCTGCTTGAGGATGTCCGCGTGCGCGGTGTTGGCAAGTCTGGTACGGCGGAGTATGTGGCACCCCAGAGGGAGCTCAAGACCGTCAAGGCCTTCACAGTCGACCCTGTCACCACCCGTGATAGCACCGCCATGGTTTACTTTGACCGCCACGGCTGGGTTTCGTCGCCTGTGTACCTGCTGGAGAGCCTGCGCGTCGGCAGTGTCGTCGAGGGTCCTGCCATCATCATTGACAACACCCAAACCATCCTTTTGGAGCCGCATGCCAAGGCAACCGCCCTTCGCCGCCACATCATTCTCGATCTGCCGTCCAAGTCCTCGCAGACCACACTGACAGCTTCTGAAATCGACCCCATTGCCCTCTCCATCTTTGGTCACCGCTTCATGTCTATCGCCGAGCAGATGGGCCGCTCGTTCCAGAAGACGGCCGTGTCCACAAACATCAAGGAACGCCTGGACTTCTCCTGTGCTGTCTTCTCGCCCGAGGGCCGCCTGGTCGCCAACGCGCCACACGTTCCTGTTCACCTGGGTGCTATGGAGTACGCCGTCCGCTTCCAGAATGACCTGTACCGGAGCACGCTCAAGCCCGGCGACGTCCTGGCGACGAACCACCCGCAAGCAGGAGGCGTGCATCTTCCGGATATCACCATCATCACGCCTGTGTGGAACAGCGAGGGGACTGACATCATCTTCTGGGTCGCCTCTCGTGGTCACCACCCGGATGTGGGCGGCATCACACCTGGATCGATGCCTTCCAACAGCAAGTTCCTGTACGAGGAGGGTGCCATGATCATGAGTTACAAGATTGTGTCCGACGGCCAGTTCAACGAGACTGAGACGCGCAAGTACCTCTTTGAAGATCCCAGCAAGTTCGACGGCTGCAGTGGTGCACGCAACTTTGCCGAGAACTTGTCCGACTTGCGTGCTGCCATTGCTGCCAACCAGAAGGGTGCCCTGTTGATCATGTCTCTCATCGACGAGTTCACGCTCCCGGTCGTGCATGCGTACATGCAGGCTATCTCTGACAACGCAGAGAGCGCAGTGCGCGCGTTCCTACGGAACGTGGCCAAGTCTCGCAACGGCGCACCGCTCGCCTTCGAGGACTTCATGGACGAGGGCTCGCGCATTGCGCTGACCATCCGCATCAACCCAGACACGGGCGACACCGACTTTGATTTTACGGGAACGTCTGAGGAGCACTACAGCTGCATGAATGCGCCCAAGGCCATCACCTACTCGTGCATCATCTATGCGCTGCGCCTACTCATCAACGTCGACATTCCCCTCAACCAGGGCTGCCTGGCCCCTCTCAACGTCATCATCCCCGAGGGCACGCTGTTAAACCCCTCACCATACGCAGCTGTGTGCGCGGGCAACGGCATTACATCGCAGCGCATCGCCGATGTGATCATTGGTGCTTTCGGTGTCGCCGCTGCCTCGCAGGGTTGTGCCAACTGCATCAGCTTCGGTCGTGGCGGCAGCGATGGTGCCGGCGGTAGCGTTCCCGGCTTTGGCTACATCGAGACGATTGCTGGTGGCAGCGGTGCTGGCCCAACGTGGCACGGGGCGTCGGGTACCCAGGTCCACATGACCAACACGCGGTGCGCCGACCCCGAGGTCTTTGAGCTACGCTATCCCGTTATCCTGCGGCGCTGGACGTTGCGCAAGGGCTCGGGCGGTCGTGGTCAGTTCAACGGCGGTGATGGCTGCATCCGCGAGCTCGAGTTCCGCATGCCACTGCACGTTTCGGTGCTGATGGAACGTCGCGTGCTGCGGCCCTATGGCATGATGGGCGGCGAAGGCGGCCAGTGCGGTAGAAACCTGTACATCCGCAAAGAGCGCGACGGCGGTGAGCGCGTTATCAACATCGGCGGCAAGCAGGAGCTAGACGTGGCAACAGGCGACCGGGTTGTCATCTATACGTGAGTTTCCTTTATTCCCTTCATCGTGCCTTTATTTTACGTTCCCTTTCTAACCGAATTACAGACCTGGTGGCGGCGCATGGGGAAAGCCAACAGACGGACCAGCCCTTGTCGAGGCTCGGGTGCCTCTGCCTGCTGCATTTGAGCCGCGGGGCAGTGTCCATGAATGGACGCTCGCTGCACAGGCAGCCATTTAGACACAGATTTGCACTTTTTGTCGTTAACTTTCAGTAGCATGGCCCAATATGGATGTACATACGCAATGTCAAGCCTTGTTCGTTTTAGCTAGTCCTCGTCGTTTTGTCGTTTTGTGCTTTTTGCGTAACAAAACCACACCATCTCTCAAGGCGTGGTGAGTAAAATTCCGCCGTGCATTCCTCAGCCTCACACGAGTTCTCTCCTTGTTCGATCATGTGCGATAAGCGGATTCTGCTCGACTTGACAAATATGGGTTGTGCTCCGTACTCTGTACAATGCTTCGAGATGAAGATGCATGGTCATCCAAAAGTTGCAAGCCGAAGTGACGCAGATGTCAACCGTAGGAGAAAACGGCGAAACGTACGTGCGTCCGGGTCTGGAAAACGCCAGGGCCCAACAGACCAGTCAGGGGGTTACCGAGGATAAGACACTGTGTGGGAGATGTGTGTATGTCTTCTACGGAGTAGTCCGTACAGGACAGAGAGGACGCCACTCAGAGGCAGAGCCAGAAAACTGGTGGCAATCACGTCAAGTATGGGTCCTACACACTGTCTCTCTACGACCGAGCGATAAGGGATAAGAGCATAAGTTCTCCCGAACTTACTTTACGTGTACGAGACTTGATTGTAAATAGTCAAAAGTAATGGATGGGCTGGCTTGGACAGAATGGAAAACGAAAAATCGGACAAGGATTTGAACGTCAATAAGGACAGTGACAGTTGCCACTACTTGTACGTCGCAGACGCCCAGCACAGTTGGACAGCTGCCACGATTGCAACGCCTGCTATTAGCCCCGCTAGCGCTCTCCACTCGGGCAACGCCGGGTCGTGCGGAGGACAGGAAACGGGCGGGGAAAGGGTCAGCACTCCGCGCCTCGGTTACGAGCGACGTCTTGGGACCTTATTTGACCAGCTTCACGCCCTCGTTAATGCCCGCGTTAATGCCCGCGCATGTATCCGCGTTTCTGCCCGTGAGGGAAATTGATGGTGGCTGTCTCGCCCTCAAGGGGAAAGAGCAACTTCTCCGCAAACGGCGCCGTAAGCGGAGGCGGCTTCCTATTCGTCGTGCTGAGGACGTGCGGTCCGAGGGCGGGAAACGAGAAAGAGCGAACGGCCAAGACCAAGGCCTGGCTCTACTAGACTTGGTTGGGAAGCCCGGAAGCCCTAATGGGCCACAGCCTGGACCTGGGCGGAACAAGGGAACCCACTTGCCAGCGAGAGTCCCATAATTTCCCCAAGATGTTCCCCCCAGACTTTTCCAGACCCCATTTTCTCTTCAACCCCAGATGACTCTTGCTCCATGGTCGGTCTCCATTCTCCGTTGTCGTTCCGCAAGTCGTCGCAGAGAAACAAACACAGACGCGCAGCAAGCCAAAGATTGTCAACGCCTTTTCCCTCCTCGGTAAATTTAGAACTCTGCCACCGTCCTGGCATATCAGCACAGACAGCACCGCCAAAAGCAGACAACACAGCACACAGGCACATCATGTCGTCGGCTTCCGCTCCAGCATCCTCCAACCCCGCGACACGGTCCGAGTCGACCAAGCGCCGACGCGCATCGAGGGCGTGTCTGGCGTGTCGTGCCCGCAAGGTCCGCTGCGACGTCATCCTCTGCGGCAAGCCGTGCACCAACTGCCGGCTCGACTTCAGCGAATGCGTCGTGCAACTGCGGCGCAAGAACAGGTATGACCGACGAAGGGAACCATTCGAGTTTTGGTTTCCCCGACAGAGACTAACAGGGCATGTCAGGTGCAGAACGATTGTCGTCCCGTCAAACAACCGTTTATTGTCCGTCAAAGAGGTCAGCGAGAGCGGCGACGATGGCGTACCGAGCCACGCCACACAGGGCAAGCAGCCTGCGTCCTCGACGAATCCGACAAATCCCTCCTCGACGCAGACACCCACACAACCGGTCGACAACCATGACCATGGAACCACCGGCATGCCCTCCCTCGAATGGAATGACGGTCTCCTCCCCGTGCTCTCGACCGTCGAACCGACAGCCACCACACGATCCCTACTGCCCATCTCAGAAGCCGCATTGACCGACACACCTGCGTTTGACCCAACCATGGCGAGCGACAGCAGCGTCAGCGACAATGGCCTAGGCGGCGACAACGACCTGGACGAGCTCGACATGCTCCTCAACATGGACGACGAGGAGCAACAGGCAAAGACAGCCGACGATCCCGTACAGACGCTGGTCCAACAGGCGACACTGGCCGATGACGAGCCCATGTCCTACGACCTCCTCAGCCACACGGTCGACAACTTCTCGCTCTACGGTGGCGGCCTAGACGGCACAAGCCTCGACAATACGGGCTACAGCTATGCCAGCTCCGAGGCATGGCAGCGTATGCACTTTCCCTTCTCGTCTTCCCTCTTCACAACGGCCAACGCCAATCTGATGTCCATGCCTCTTGCCGCGGCGATGGATGTGGACAGTGCCAGCCTGGGACTGGGCCTTGGTCTCCGCTCTGGCCTGGACATGCCGTCGGGCAACAGCGCCCTTCTTCCACGGCAGCGGAAGAATCGCACACGAGAGCCGACGCCAGAACCCACACGAGACATGACACCAGAATCCACACCGGTGTCTGCTGAAGAATTCGCCTCAGAGCCCATGCCGACAGCGTTGCCAACGGCACTACCGACGGTCGCACCATTGGCGATGGCGACACGGCCCAACAACACAACCAACGGCCCGGCATTCGTCATCTTCTCATGCTACCCCTTCCTCTCATCCAAGACGCTCTGGAAGCTCGACCACGAGGACGACGCCCTGCTGCTCGAACAAAGGGGCTGTCTGCATGTGCCCAAGAAGCCCATCCTGGACGAGTTCATGAAGAAATACTTTTTGCACGTGCATCCTATGGTCCCGCTGCTCAACGAGCACGACTTCTGGACCATGTACAACTGCCCCACCCCGCAGTCCACCCCGTTCGGCCAGATGACGCTGTTTGTCTTCCAGGCCATGCTCTTCATCGTGTCTCCGTTTGTATCCCAGTCGACCCTGTCCCAGCTCGGCTTCTCGTCCGTCCCCGACGCACGCGCCAACTTCTACCGCCGGGCCAAGACCCTTTTCAACCTCGAGGAGGGCCGTGACGACATCAGTACGGCCCAGGGCGCCTTCATGCTCACCTACCATGCGCCCAACATGAAGGACCGCACCAACAGCTTCTGGATGAGCACCGCCATCCACTTTGCGCGCAACGCCAACGCTCATCGCTACTACGATCTCGAAAACCCCAAGAATGCGTTCAAGGTGGACACCAAACCCTCTGCCACCTTTCAGCACCACAAAATCCTCAAGCGGCTGTGGTGGTGCTGCATCCTGCGCGACAAGGTCATGTCGCTCGGCATGCGCCGGCCCATGCTGATCGGCCCCGCCGACTTTGACGTCTCGCGTCCGGGATTCAACGAACACGACGCCCGCGACGAAATCGCCGGGTCCGCCGTCTACACGCCAGCCACCAAGCGCGTCATCAGCCAGGTGTTTGCCGCTCTGTGCGAGCTGGCCGGCATCCTGACGGGCGTCCTCGACGTGTGCTACCCGGCGAGCGGCACACGGCCCCGCTCCGACCGCCCCGCGGCGGTGGTGGCCCAGGACCACGTGGCCAAGCTGGATGCGTGGTACGAGGCCGCGGCGGCCCAGTTCCAGGCCTCCATTGCGCGCATCGGCAGCGTCGACGACCAGCTGGTGCTCGTGACCAACGCCGCGTACATCTACTACTACATCGCCCGCGCGTCCGTCTACAACTACCTGTCGCACGTGCTGGCCACACACCCCGAGGCGGCTGCCGGCAGCGAGACCACCTGGGGCAGCCCGCCCGCCAAGGTCGACGAGTCGTTCCGTGGCGTGACCAAGAGTCTTGCCGAGCTGAAGCGGAGGGACCTCGTCCGCTACCTTCCAAATACATTGTATGTTCTGTCAGCGTCGAAGTTACTTTGTCATATCATCTTCTTTTTTCTTCCTTCATGTGAACACTGCTGACAATCCAGTGTCTCGATGGCGGTATTGCCCTTCAAGTGGCACGTGGCCAGTGTGCGCGTGACGGGCGGCAAGGAGTCCGGCAAGGAAACCGATCTGACCGTCTACTACGCCGTCTTCAAGGGCTTTGGTGAGCTGTACGAGATGACCGACAGTGCCCTGCAGAGTGTGGGCACAATACAGGCGTCGTGATGGGAGACGGTCTTGGTCGGGAAAGGAAATCGATGTAGTATTTATCTTTTCATCTAATGTCTTGAATGTTCTTTTGGGATTTACGTACAATTTTAGAGCGGCAAAATTATTGGATTGTTCTTTTTGGGCTTAAGGATGGCTTTTTGTTTACGTTTATCATTTTGCAATTTATCATCGTGGTCGTTGTTTTTTATTTGCTTTTTTTTTAAAATATCTAATTTGTTTTTGTCAGCCATCTAAGTTTCCGTGTTCTTTTGTTGATTTGGTTCTTATTTTATTTTCTTCCTATAGAAAAAAGAAAGGTAATTATCTTCTCATTACAATTCTTCTTTCTTTCACGGCCCGTGCATCCAACAATTGTATTGCCTTCTCAGCTTAGATTTTCGTCCTCATTGTCTGTTATTACTTCCCACCATCGGCAGTTTGCTTGACACGACTTGGCGCTATGAACGCCACCATCTGAGCGCCACCAACCGAGCGCCACCATCGTAACCGCCAAAGATGGCCCGATCCTTTTTTCCCCCTTTCACGCTTTGTGTTCCTGTGAGGATCCTGTTTTATTTTGGCTTGTTTTGTTTGTTTTGTTTTCCGTCTTTTCGTTCACTTTCCTCTTCTTTACAGTTTTGCCTCCGCAAGAGGAGCGCTCTGCTTGACCGATCACATGGCGGACGGTTCTCTCCGGTAGGCAATCCACCCAAAACCAAGCCAAGAGCCACTGGAGCAAAGCCTGGGCCCCGTAAGGCCAGTGCATTTGGTATTTTTGGCGCATGTCAACCTCTGGACTCCGTTATTACCCCTGTATGGCAATCTTGGGCCTTTCCCAATATGGTCCAATGTTTTCCATATTTTCAACTCATTTTCAATAGTGCGGAAACGTATTTCGACTCCATCACCACATAACGCGGTTCTAACGGCCGCATAGCACGAACGGTCGGGCCAGGAACGGGGGCATGTTGGCCGAGTTGCTCGAGCTATGGAGAGTGCCTCGTCATCACTCGCAAATGCTTCCTTTTTTCAGTGTTCTCGTACGGAGTAGTCGATGGCAGTCGGCGGAGTGTTTATTACCTGTCGTCGTACGTAGACCCCTTTCCTCTACCTGCTCCCCCTTTAAACACTGCTGTTTTCCGCAGGGTTGATTTTCTTTCTATTTCTTATTTGTTTTGTCCTTGCTGCGTGTTCTACTTTTCGTCTTCTTGCCTCTCTCTTCTCCCGCCAACTCGCAATCACACTCGTTCAGCACACTTCCATCATGCGTGCCTTTTCTGTTCTCGCCCTGGGCCTGCTGGGCCCGGGCAGCGTCCTCGCCTCCGTCTGCAAGCCTTCTCCGGTGTCGTCTTCCGTGTCGTATCTTGTCTCGTCTTCGGCCTCATCCTCCGCCTCTTCCGTCTCCTCCTCGATTTCCATCTCGTCATCGGCACCCGCTTCCTCTTCGGCCTCGTCTGTCTCGTCCTCGGTCTCCTCTTCCGCCTCTGCCCAGCCGACCTGCGGCGTCAATATCTTGTCCAACGGTGACTTCACCTCCACGGATGCCTGGACGTTTGTGGACGCCACCGGCGCGGGCTCGTTCACCACCGAGACGGACGGCCCCGCGGGCTACTCGACGTACCTCCAGTACACGACGACGGCGGCCGGCACGTCGTACATGTACACGACATTCACCACAGTGCCTGGCACGACCTACAGTCTCGATTATTCGTACGAGTGCACCAGCGACATTGGCATCACGGGGATCCACGCGCAGCTGTCGCAGGGGGCGATCTGGGTGCAGTCGGTGACGGTGACGGCGGGGTGGACAAGCGGTTTGTCGGGCACCTTTACGGCGACGGACACGACGACCACGTTGACGTTTACATTCTCGTGCAACGAGTACCTGACGGTGGGCTTCACCAACATTGGCGTGTCGGCCGTCTGCGAGGCGGCGCCGTAAGGTGGCTTCGTCTTGGGGCGGTCCGTCCTGGGCCATGTCGAGGCTTCTTATCTTCTTCTATTCGTTGAACATAGGCTCTCCTTTTTGTTTTGTTTAGCAAAATCATAATATCATTCACATGCCCTTCCTTACCTCACTTTCTTCATTGTCATTTTGTCTGCAGTTCATGATTGGGCTGATTGAAACTATATACAGGCATGTGCCAGTGATTTAGAGGAATGTACAAAAGTGGTGGTATTTACACGAAAGGGCGACAGGTCCCTAATAGTTGAAGTAGCCCGAGTTAGGGACGGGTGGCTTGCCGCCCAGCTTAAAGTAGCCGGGCTGCAGGGTCTGGTAAACCTGGGCAGGGTCGTACTTTTGGGAGACCGCACGCAGTCGGGCGAGCACGTCGGGGCCGTAGGAGCTGGCGACGTCCTGGTACATGCTAGCGTAGTTCATGTAGAGGAAGTCGGTCTGAACACCGCGTGCGGTGGCGTAGGCCTTGACCTGGTTCAGGACGTCCGAGGCAAAGGCGGCAACAGTGACGTCGTCAGAAGCATTGTCCCACATGGCGGCGACCAGCAGGATGAACATGGGGCCGTCGCTCTCGTCGAGGCCCAGGGCGTTGCCGCCGTTGCGTGCAAACTGCTCGAGCTCGGGTGTGGTGATGCCCTGGAAGACAATGTTGGGCACGATGCCGGGGATGGCGGTGACGTTGCCGACGGTCTCAAAGAAATAAGAGCGGGCAAAGGACAGGGTGTCGAGGTCGGCCTTGAAGGTCATCGTGTAGTACATCTCGCGCAGACCGGGCGGGCTGTCGGCGGCCACGTCGGCGGCCCACGTGGCAATGTTGTGGATGCCGGTGGTATCGCCAATGTTGGGAATGGCCTCGAACTCATCCCAGATGGCGGCGGTGGCACCCGCAGCGGCGTCGGCGTAGTAAAAGGTGGGGGCGCAGATGTTGGTGCCGCCTGAGTAGACGTAGACAACATAGGCGCCGGCGTTGGGGTCGTCGGCGGTGTTGACGATGAGGTTGTAAAAGGCCTGGTCGACGGCGTCAAACTGGGGCTCGAGGTAGGTGCGGGCGCCAATGTATAAAGCGCCGTTGTCCGGCAGCGGGTACGTCTGCAGGTTGAAGTTGACGACCAGGCCAAAGTTGTTGCCACCGCCGCGAAGTGCCCAGAAGAGGTCCGAGAACTGCGTGGCGCTGGCGCGAACGAGCAGACCGCTGGCCAGAACAATATCGTAACTCTCCACGTTATCGCAGGCCCAGCCGTAGAGGTTGGACAGGTACGAAATGCCGCCGCCGGTGGTCAGGCCGCCGACGCCAATGTCGTACAGGCGGCCGCCGATGACGGTCAGATTGTAGGTGTCGAGGTAGGTGTACACCTGGCCCCAGACGTTACCCGGGCCGACGGCGAGGGTGCTCTGGTCGGCGGACAACTGCAGGTTGTTGAGGTTGGCAAAGGAGATGGTCATGCCGCTGGGCACGTTGGAAGCACCGCGGTAGGCGGAGTGGCCTCCGCTCTTGGCGGCAAAGGGGCAGTTCGTGAGACGGTTGAGCAGCACGGCAATGGACACGTCGGCGGCGGTCTTGGGCTTGAAGACGCAGGAAGGCTGGACCTCGGCCTGGTTCAGCGACCAGTAGGCCCCGATAAAGGCTGAGTAGGTGCTGGTGCCGTCGGCGAGCAGGTAGTCGCTGCCGTAGAGGGCGGCAAGCGCGTCACAGGCCAGAGAGCACGAGGAGGTACGCTTGCAGGACGTGGAGCGCTTGGACGCAGAGCCATCGGAGCCATTGGTGTCGACAACGCTGGCGAGGGCCGGGATGGCGCTAACATTGACGCCGAGCTGCAGCAGCGCATCGGGGACGTTGAAGTCGCTCGGCTCGATGACGGACGAGGCCCGGGCAGAGGCTGCCGAGGCGGAGGCCGTCGCGGGCTGTGCAACCGCGGAGCCGGCGAGGGCGGCCACGAGGAGGCAGGCTGTCAACATGTTGTGCAGGAGGGGTGTTGACAAGGTGGTGAGGTTGTAGAGAAGGCTGAAAAAAAAAAAAAAAAAAAAAAAAAAAAAAAGAAGGAAAGGATGGGATGAGCTACAGAAAAAGGAAAGAACGAATGTAAACACGACAGTCGAGGAAAGAGCGACACGGGTGGGTGAGACAACGACCGAAATGGAAAGGATCTGCAAGAGCGACCCAGAGGAATGAGTGAACCGTGGGAAGCTGTCAAAAAAATGCGGCGACCCGAGACCCAAGCAGTTGGGGCATGCGTGGTTTTAAAAGACGTGCTCAAGGTGAACATAAGTGAGAGGAGACCGACGGAGCGGTCGGCCATGTGCGACCAGGTTGCGCTCTGTGTACGGCCCACCGTGTGCCGGGGCCCTACATGGTCCGAGACTGCGACAGTGGGAGAAGACATGCACAAACGATGACCTACGGAGTATGATGGCCTGTTGTAATTGCACAACTGTACGGACTAGCACCCGTACAACAGCGCCAGGGGCAGATGAAAATCCACAGAGATGCACAGCCGGCGTAGCGATGGACACATGGGCACGGCACAACAGACGAGGAAAGATGCACGGAGCTGCTTTGGGAGCTTCTGCAAAACGCAACGAAGGACGCGGCCGGCGTGACATCCACAGTGGGGTAGCAGCAATCTTTAGCAGAGACGGGGGTCCCAGGACATTTCACTGACATTGACACAGAACTTACGTCTCCCCATATGCAGGTGCTCCACCACTCATTAGCAGGAGAGAGAGAGACATTGGCGTTCAATGGGACGAGATGTTTTTTCGTCTTTCTTTTCAGCCTGACCCCAGTATCTTACTTATTATTTCCATTTCCCCCTCCAATATTAACAGTAGATTTCATTTCAACTTTGCGAGCATCTCCATGGGTTTTCTTGTTAACCGTGGAGACAACGGAAACCCACGGTGCGCTCGCTGTCGGTGCCGCTCTTCCGCCCCCACAAAGATTCTTACATCTGGGTGGAACAGCCTTCGTTGGAGCAAAGTTACGGGGAGCGTCGTTGCTTAAAAAGGATCCCCGTTGCGCTAGGAAGAGAAAGGAAGGGGAAGAACAGAGAACGCTGGCAACATCGGGGGCTCTGTTAGCGGACGACGGCGCGCTTTAAGAACGAGGTGTGGACAGTGCTCACGGCCCGCCACTTGGTCGTTGCTCTTCTCTTTGACGACGTGCATTCGACGAACTGTACTCGGATCTGTACTCCGTACTTGTACGGAGCATCGTTTTTTTGTTTGACCCGCCATCTTACTTGTCCTCGCTGTTTTGTCCCCGTCCGACCCGGTCTGCCCCTTATTTCTTCAGTCGTTGATTTCTTCTTCCTCTTGCTTATCCACTACACCTGCACAAACCCTGCAAGCGCGCCTCGTTTACACTGCAGGAACACTAACAGGACTTTTGAACTGGTAAGTTGTACTAAGATACAAGTACTTGTACTAGCATGCAGCTCGCCCGCTTCGGTCTCTTTTCGAGGACCCTGTTCACCGTTCCTCTTATTGTGCGTACTACAAGTACTTGTAACTTACGTCGTACCCGTTGTTCTTACACTTCGCCATGGCTTGAATTTCTCCTCTTCAACTTCCTCTTTAGTTTTCACCTTTCTCTCCATCTCATTACACTTCCCCTGTTCTCTTCCCTATTTTACTGGTGCCGTCTTTGGTGCTGTCATGGCGCTGGCCTCTTGTTCACGACCTCCCGACATACGGACCCAACACCGTGGCTGCTGGAGCATACCGACTCGAAGGACTTTCTCTGTACTCCGTACGTTGTATTACCCCCTTCAGTGTGACGTCAGATCGGGAAGCCCAAGCGTCGACATCGCATTGCCCGCCATCTTCCGTTCACCAACAAAGACATAGGGGAGCAATATCGCGTGCATCTACTCACCGGACTAGCATGGGATTGAATCCTCTTAACTGTAACCAAGATAGCAAAAACACTGCAAAGGTTACTTACCTTAGTTTCACACATCGTTGCCCTCAATTCTCGTACGACAACTCCACTAGCACGGAACATCTAACCGAGCCAGCGCATCCTCCAGGCACGGTTGTGTCTTTCCCCCCGAAAACGTCCCCCAGCGCCCCTCTTTCCCAGCTAAAGGTTCCAAGGATCGTCGGCGCCGAGGCCCCAAACGGGTTTGGTGCGGCGCCCTTCTTGGCCGCTAAACAACACAGAGCCTTGTCTGTAGCACATTCCGCCTTTGTCTCTCACAAGCCTAATTCACCTCTTATCCTCAGCTCCTCTGGGTTTTTAACGTTTCGTTTTTAGCGTCATGTCGACTTCTACTTGTACAATTCGCCTTCCACCTTCCAATTTCCGTCTTTGTCTATTCACTGTGCTCGCACGTCTGTGACTGAAGGACCACGGCGAACGTGCTCGCCGATGTCTTCTTTGTCTTTCATTCGGCCCATCTCCGAATTTCCGATACCACTGTGACCTGTCTGGCACCAATCCGACGTCCTGTCACAGGCATGGGAAACAACATTGTGGCCGTGCCTATTGGTACTCATAATTCGTCATAACTCGTACAATATCTTGTACCTGGACGCTATATCACCAATATTGATAGCATACGGTGAGAGTGAAACTCTGTTGCCGTACCAGGCAAACCATCCTACAATCCTGTCGAACTTGACCCGGCCGGCAAGACACCTCGCTCTCGCACAAACAGTCGTCTGTTTGAGTCTTGGCCCTGCCTGACCCTGCTTGTCCCCCAGACAGCCATCACCCACCCACAATTGTGCCAACGGTCGTCTCCCTCCCCCCTTGTTCCACCAGACATCGGTTACCTGCACTTGGATCTTTCGTTGACACCACACATTCTCCCGAAAAGCGAAAAAAGTAAGTGCCAGCAACCACCACCCACAGCAGTTTCTGTTCGGCCAGATCCGGTCTGCCCTGGACGAATTTGGTGCCGGATCTGCACATACATAGTCGGGACGCTTCGCCATCGTCTATCGAAACAGAACAGACTGGTTCGCTGAGGAGATGAAGGACTGAGAGGCCGTTTGTGTCTCGCCACAGCAAACCAGTCTCTGGCCTTTCTTTATTATCCCAAATATCCCCTATTTCGACTGTCACTATCAACGTTACGCATCACAATAATCGACGACCATCACAGCACACACCACAATAGAGCCGACAAAAAGACGCCGCCCACAGCACCCAGAGAAGCCTCGCCGTCATGGGCGCCGAGGTGACTGAGGGCTCGCTGCATGCTGCCGGCATTGCAATGCTGGTTCTCACCACTTTTGTCCTCGTCCTTCGCATCTTGGGCAACATCCAGCTTTGGCACGAGGGCCGTCTGACTGTGAACCGCCAGTGGTGGCGCGAGATCCGAATGGAAGATTTTTGGCTGCTGCTCTGCTACCTCTTCTTCGTTGCCGTCTGCGTCCTCTACCTCTACATCGTGCCGGCCTTTTTCCGACTGACTTTCCTGGGCGAAGGCCTCATCCCGCCGTACGCGACCGCCAACGACGACGCTCTGTTCATCCAAAAGGGCCTCTTTGCCGCCTCCGCCTGCCTCTGGTTCTGCCTGTGGTCCGCCAAGTTCTCGCTGCTGTGCATGTACAAGAAGCTCTTTGACAAGTTGACCCGCTACATTCAACTGTGGTGGGCAATTGTCATCTTCTCAGCCCTGGCCCTCGTTGGCTGCATCATCACCCTCTTCGAGGCCTGCGAAAATATGACCGCCTGGTTCTCTGTCGGCGCTTGCGTCTCGGAACGTGACATTGTCCACGCCGCCATCAGCATGTGGTACGCCTATGCGGTGGACTTGTTGACGGATTTGTTGAGTATGTCATTCTCCTACTACGGTCACCCCCTATTCCTCCACACATTCGCTTCCATACTAACATTCTAGTCATGGCACTCCCCCTCCGTCTGCTCACCGGTCTGCAGATGCCCCTCTCACGCAAAATTTCCATCGCCTGCCTGTTCTGTCTCGGCTTCGTCTGCATCATTGCATCAACCATCCGCGTCACGCAAATCAACAACGGCGCTCGCCAGCCCACTGTGCCCTGGCTGGCCCTCTGGGGCACCGTCGAGGCCGCCACCGCCGTCGTCATTGCCAACTCGCCCAACCTGTACCGCACCGTTAAGCGACAAATGTCACGCAGCAAGTACTATGGCGGCCCAGGCAGCTACGAAAACGCTGGCGGCAGCGGCAGCGGCCGTCCACAGCTGGCCACCATCGGCGGCACCGGTGGCACCAGCTCGGGCTTTCCGAGTCGCAACCGCGGCACAGTCAACGATGACGACCTGGACGAGGTCGAGCTCAAGAGCTTCGGTGGAAGTGCCGGCAGCAACAGCCAGGCCGACGGCCGCCACCAGGCGAACGGTCGTCAGTCCGACCCTGACAACAGCAGCCAAGAAGGGTTGGTGGAAGAGTTACGTCGTGCCAACGGCGGTGTTGTCAAGGTGGCCGTCAGCAGTAACAGAGCAAACATCGCTGGCAACAGCAGTGGCAGCAACTCGCAAGGGGGCATTGTTGTGACCAATACTCATGTGCTGCAGCGGACGGAGGGCAATGACTACACAGGCTATGCTTCATAGCCCATGCACAACCCGGTACGCAGGTTGTACGATTATGACTATGGCATTTTTAAGTACGGCGCAAGCTCGCGATAGATAGGACCGGAGCTAGATTTGCCTTTCTTGGACGAGCTTTGTTTTGATTTGTTGTTCAAATGTGCTTTTATTGTGGTTTATGCACGTTTTGTGCAACTAGTAGTGCACTGTAAAATCGAATCAGGCCCTGGGAACAGCCGCGCTCGATGTTTCGCCCTTGCACCAAAAAACCTCCAAAACTGCGAGCACTCTGGCAAAAACTTTCCAATAAAAACGTTAGACACCGTAGCAAACAATTTCAGAGTGGTACAAAACTTTACTTGATGTGAAACCCGGTTTTGAGTTGAGTGTGCAAAGATTCAAATGCGTTGACGAAGAAAGGTTGTCAGTTTGAGTGACCCCACTTAGGCCTCGGTGCGGTCCCGTTTCAGGATACGAGGGCCGCCCCGGCCGGCACCACCGTTACAACGGCCTGCTGTGGCCAACACAGCAGCGACTGTAGCGCGCGCCTCGTCAAACCGTGCAAACTCCATCTCACATTGCTATCTTCCTCGCAGATAAGCGCCAAACAGGACCTTTTCTTCTCCGGGCCGCCTGTTATGCCGACCGTGGATCGTCACCATGTCTTTGGTTGGCTCCCACCCCCTCCTTTCTGGCCGAGACCCGGGGCTCTGCACCGCCTTGTCTGTTGGTTCCAAATATAGGCACAGACTCTGTATCATAGCCATGGTCCTGCAGCTGCATCGTGTGCCTCGCTCAAAAATAGAATATCACAGCTAGCATACTGCGAAACCTGTATGTATATTAAAGCCGCCTTGTAGTCGATCATCGATGGCTTCTTGTGTATTTCAATATTTCAAAGCAAACAACAACCTCACATCCACACCAATAATTCGTTCTTTCACTCTGCAGCTTATTCTGGAATTTATTGATTTGCCGCTTCCCTTGCAATGGCCTTCGGTGACTTGAGCATATCCTCGGGGAAGACGGAACGCGAAACGGAGGTGGTGCAGGGCAACAAACCTCAGGAAGCGAGTACCCTTGCTCGAGATGCCGAAACTGTGCTATCTGTGCCTTCGGATTCTGACGAAGAAGATGACAGCGGTGCTGAGGATGCTGAAAACGAGGGTGGTGTCAATGATGATGAGCTTGACGAGCTTGGCAAGCCTCTTGAGCCTGCCGAGCCGCAATTGTCGGAACATGATAAACTCGGCACGGGCAAGAGCACGACTGCTATTTCAGAAAACCCGTTCGAAAATGAGGCCAGTCGCGTGCTCTTTGATGCCATCGACAAGCTCCGTTCGTGTGGTGCGGGCGAGTACATCGATATCCCTCAGGTACGTGACGCGTCATCCCAAAATAATCTTGCCCGGGTGACTTCCACTAACTAATACCCCCTATCTCTCCACAGCTCGTCATTGTTGGTGGCCAGTCGACCGGGAAGTCGTCACTCCTCCAAGGCTTGACAGAGATTCCATTCCCAGTGGGCATGGACACTTGCACAAGGTTTGCCACGCGCATCGTGTCGCGGCGGACGGCACCAGGCACGCCCCGGCAAGTCAAGGTCACCATTGTGCCACCCGACTTCAACACAGAGCGGCTGGCCTCGGCCTTTGGAAGGGTGGATCCGGAGAACTTCCGAGACTTTGTCAGAGTGCAGGACAGCCTGACGGCCAAAGAATTTTCTGACATTGTCAGCGAGGCGGCCGAATGGCTTGGGCTGGACCCGGGCACGACCGACCACCACAAGAACTTTGCCTTGGAGATGCTCAAGGTCGACATCTCGGGGCCAACGCGGGCCCACTTCAGCATTCTGGACATCCCTGGCATCTTCAGCAACGATCTGGCTGTGAAGCCGGGCGAAATGGATGGCGTGCGCCAGATGGCCACCGAATACATGCGCCAGCCAGAGAACATTGTTATGTAAGTTTTGGGAGTGCCCTGGTGGTAAAGTGCGAACGCAATTTTATGTACCTGTTTTCTAACAAACTAGATGTGTTGCGGATGCCGGCACAGATCTCATGATGCAGGAGATCTTCAAGCTTGCCAACAAGCACGTTGATCCAGCTCGGCTGATTGGCGTGTTCACCAAGTGCGACCGATTGAATGCGGCCGACGCTGCCCGGGTGGCTGCAATGACGTCACGCGGACACGACCAGGCTGCTGCTGGAACGGGCCCTGTGGCGATCGATAGCCCCAGTGAGGTGCCGCAGCACGGATGGTTCGTGGTCCGAAACCGTGTCGACGGCGATGGAGGCGACAATGACCCTGACTTCGACCTTGGTGCCGTCGAGCAGGAGCTCTTCAACCAACAGGCCTGGTCTGCCGTCCGTGACGACCGGCGGGGCACTGCACAGCTGCGAGAGTATCTCGGCCGTCTGCTCAGCGACAAGATCCGTCATGCGTTCCCCCAGCTGCTCGCCAAGCTCGACAACCTCCTGAGCGACTCGGAGGTCCGTCTAGCGAAGCTCGGTGAGGCCCGCACGACCACCCATCTCCGCCGTGTATATCTCGCCGACATAGCACGGCAGTACGAGATACGTGCGCGCGACGCCCTTGAGCGCCCGTGGCAGCTGGACGACGTGCGTGCACGCGCGCGTAGTGTGGTGCGGACCCGAAACGACGCCTTTGGAAACTTGATGCGGGCGTGTGGCCACATGTACGAGTTCGAGGACCACGACGTGAAAGACGAAGAATACTGGCAGAGGCTCGGGGCGGCCCTGAAGCCAGATGAGGCTTCCAGAAACAACGGCACCGACACGCCGCCGCCTTCGCCACCGCGTAAAAAACGCGGTTCCGGCGCCACAAAGTCCAAGACGGTGTCACCAGTAGTCTCGTCGACCTCGGCTGTGACGACATCGCCTGTCCTCGGCACGGAAGCCCTCCTAAAGACAATTAGCGAAGAGGTGCAAACCTGCGGCTGCACTGAGCTGCCCGGATTCGTGCACCCTGACGTGATTCGCCGCCTCTACCGGCTTCAGACGCAGAAGTGGCACGCAGCAGCCGATACGCACCTCCGTGCCGTGGCCGCTGTTGTTCAGGACGCTGCTCGGTGTCTCCTGGAGGCGGTGGTGCCGTCCGGGCGCGGAAGAGATCCCCTGAACAGCGGCCTCTGGCTCGTCGTCAGCCAGCTCTATGACAAAGCCCTGCAGACGTCTCTCGGCCGGCTCAAGACCTACAGCGACGGCGACCGTAGCAAGCTGTTGCAGACCACAGACCCGGGCTTCACCCAGCGGCTGCGGTTGATGCAGTCCCTGCGGCTGATAACGACGATCAGCCAGGCCGTTGCAAAGGTGCGCTCGCAGAATGATGACGCGTCGGTGGAGGAGCTGGGCGCTGTGTTGTTCCAGGACGCCCACCACTCGTCCGAGGCCAACACAGTGCTCGAAGTGCACGACGCACTCAAGGTGTATTACCACTTTGCGCTCCAGTCCTTCATCCACCATGTCAACAACACCATCGTCGAGGACTTTGTCACGGATCCCGACGGCCCGCTGCGGGGACTCTCCGCCAAGTATGTCTATGCGCTGTCCGACAGCGACGTCGATCGTCTCGGTGGCGAGAGTCTAGAGGTCGCTGAGGAGCGCAGGCGGCTCAACGGCCAGATCCAGACGCTGCTGGCGGCACAGCAGACGGCTCGTGGTGCCTTGCATAAGGCGAGGGCGGGGGGATTGTAGTCTGGTGGTGGCAGACAGGATGGGCCTTTTCTTTTGTTCGATCAGAATGTGCAGGATGGTTTTGATTTTATTTTCTTGTGTCTTGTATCATATTTCTTATCTACGTGAGCAACCGTATCTGGCGATAATTTGTGCCTAGATTCAATAGTGTGCAACCTTATTTATGCTTATTTTAGGTCGAGATAACCTTTCCCCGGGCGAGGCACAAGAAATTTATGTGGGAATAATTAGGCTGGCTGTTAAGCATATTTCTCAATGTAAATACTCGTGTAGTTCCACTGCTGTGAAAACCTAATGCTTCACGCTATGCTACTTGACAGACGAAAAGACAAGGTTGGTTTTGTTGAGTAGATGGTAGTTCTGCTAGGGAAGAAATGGTTGTAACGACAGAGAGTTTTCATCCTTAAACTTGTTTGTTAAGCAGTTAAATGTATTTTCAGTAAGGTTTCGTAATATCATTTTTTATGAAACAAAAAATACAGACGTGTAGAATAAATCACAATTTTTTTCATTATTTAAAAATAAATTCAAGAAAGAAATTGTGTTCAAACGCAGCGCGACGTACACCGAAGCATATTGTTTGAATTCGATTGATTTACGTGAATTGAGTTTGAAATTCTCGGTTCTTTCTTCATGTCCTTTTATCTCACACGTCCACATATTACATATTCTCCGACTGGAGAAACCACATGGCGTGTCGCATTTCATTTATTATTTCCCGGGTACCAAAACATGGAATAAAAAAAAGATTGCACGTAATTAGTGTCCCATTTTCATTATCTATCCATATGTACGCGATTCCCGTGTGCGGGATCCCAGTAACCTTGCCCCCTTGTATATTATCTAGACAAAGCAAAACAAGACAGCCCGCAACATGAGTAAAAGAGTAAAACACCCGTGAAAAAGACCCCCAAAACGCCACCCAATATATAATATCCCGCAAATTATGTTCATGCTGCACAAAGGAGGCCGACGCTCAAGACGTCGTCACATCAATGGACAGCTTTGGCACAGAAAAGGTCACAAAGTCGGTCGAGTAGTAGGCCTCAGAGCCAAATGCAAAGTAACCCAGGTAATCGGTGGTGCTGGGGAAGTTGGCGTTCTTCAGCGTGAAAAGCTTCGTGATGAGTGGCAGCAGGTCGCCGTTGAACTTGTCCGTGGTCTCCGAGGCCAGCCACGTCAGCACGTTTTGTTTGAGGCTGTTGGTGCCATAGTAGAGGCTGAACGTGGTGCCGTTGAGCACCTCGGTCGTGACGGCCCCGTCGGCGAGGCCAATGGGCTGGGCGGCGGCGCCAAAATCGGCAAACCACACCATGACTTCGTAGAGCGCCTTGGAGCTGTTGCCCGAGCTGGTCTGATCCTTGTCGAGGAACATATCGACGGCGACGTTGGCGTTGACGGTGTCGGCGGTCAGGGCGGTCTCGTCGGTCGTGGAGGCACTCTTGTTGCCGACGCCGTAGGTCCACTCGACGTCAAGGCCGATCTGGGCGAGCGACTGGACGGTAGCCGGGAAGACACCGCCATCGACCAGAACGTTGGGGAAGGCGTGCACAGGCTGGCTCTCGGGGCCCTGCGGGTACTCCCAGGTGATGGACCATGCCGGCGCGGTGGTCTTGGTCGGGTACGTGCTGTTGTCGTATGTAGTGACCTGGTGGTGTTAGCAAGGGTCGTGTGCCGTATTAGGCGTGGTATGCATCAGCTGCGATCGCCAGGGTCGCTGCCGACGCATGGCTGGGCGCGTAGCAGCAAGTCTGCAAAGCCGAAAAAAGAATGAAAACAGATACTTACATTCATACAAAGGCCGCCGCCTTCGGAAGCATCCCAGCCCCACTGGTTGGGGTTGACTGACGTAGGGTTAGTAAAGACAAAGACAACGCGAGACAAAAACGACAGGGACGAGGTGAAAGTGAAAGAAAGGGTGGAAGAGTATGAGTGATCACGAGGCTTAGTAAGCATGGATGGGGGACAACGGCGACGTACGTGTGAATTCTTGGCCCGTTGTGTCCGGCGTGATACCATAGGATTTCTGGCAGTACATCAGTGTCGTGAGCTTGTTGTCGCTGCCACCGCCGCCATCGGGGTTGCCGCCGCCGACTGACGAGGGCTGCGGGGTGTAGATGGGAGCATCGCCGGAGGCCGAGCGCTGGGCGTCGATGCCGAAGAGAATACCGAGGGTGACGCCGATCGGGATGACGAGCAGCGCAAAGTTGACGAGAAATGTCAAGCCGAGGACGGCCATGGCGAGGAGATTATGGCTGTAGTGAGGTGTGCGAGGAGAAGGGCGAGGAGACAGGCGAGGATGAGGGCGCCGGAGGAGAGTTGGAGGTCAGGCTGGCCAGAGGAAAACGGACGACGGCGAGATCGTGACGGCGGATGCAAACGAATGGAAGACGCACAAAGCGCAAAGATCGTAAACCGCTGGGCGTCGTGCGAGATGAGAATCGGCGATTGACAAGAGGAGAGGGAGGGAGAGATGGGGCGGGCGCAAGATTGCGGTCCAGAGCGGCCAAGAGGAGTAAGAGCGAGTGGACGGCCAAAAGAGGACAAAACAGGGCAAGGAACGCAGGAATGCAACGACGTCAGGCACGGCAAGTTCTTGTATGGAGGAGGACAAGATTAAGATGCTACGCGGCTAGAGATACGTCGTGGACAGACAGAGACAGCGATCGGGAGCACGCCAGGGACGGAAGAGATGATACGGCGACGCCCTTGGGAACAAAATAGGAAAGGAAAGGCGGCGTATTGGGTGGGGGTCGGGCGATCGATGGCTTCGGACCATCAGACCTTCTGGACCAGCGTTTTGCAGTGGGATTGCTCCGGCCTAGCTCGTTACCTGCTTTTTCCTGGTCTGGGTGCGATCTCCCTTGGCTATCGCAGTTTTCAAGTTGTGCGTTGGTGGTGGTCTTTTTGTGTTTGGC
Organism: Sporothrix dimorphospora; assembly: GCA_021397985.1. Taxonomy (NCBI): domain Eukaryota; kingdom Fungi; phylum Ascomycota; class Sordariomycetes; order Ophiostomatales; family Ophiostomataceae; genus Sporothrix; species Sporothrix dimorphospora. The sequence continues at coordinate 93,792 of WOUA01000067.1, forward strand.
AATGTTGATTTTTTTTATTCAAAAATTGCTATTCCCTGCCTCTTAGATCTCCGTGGCACGCCGTGTCTTGCTTCGACAGGGGGGTAACAGGTCGTTTGCGCACATTGTGTGGATTGCCGGCCTGTTTCTGGGTTCTTTCCTTTCTCTCGTCTTTCTTCTTTCTTATCTTACGGCGTAGACTGTACAAGTATTACTCCGCACCGTCCTTGTGCTCCGTCCTCGTATTACATACTCCGTCTCGCGTGTTATGCGCCCTGCAATTTGCATGCATGTTCTGGCCGACAACCGAGCATGATCCGCCGAAATTGTCACTGTTGGAAGCTGGTTGCTGGGTCCAACGATGAAAGATACTTGCCAGATACGGGCGCATGCAACGTGTTTTTCTTTGACAATACAGGGGAGAAGGCGGAAAAGGCACAGTGTGGTAAGATACTTCTGCCCTGTTGGTCTGGTCGATTGCCTGCCTCGCCGCCTGGGCCGCCTGCCGCTTGGTTCTGTTTGCCTGGTTCCTCGCTCTGCCTGCCCTGTCTGGACAGCCATCCAAGGGCAAGCTGGGACGGACTGCGACCCAGCCAGTGGCGCCCGGCCCACCCGTGGCTATTATTAGGCACTGTGGGTGGCCGGCGATTTACGAAGAACAAAGGGAGCGAGGGAGTTGGTAGGGGAAGCAGGAACATAAAGAAGAAGAACCTGCTAAGGCGAGGGAGCCGGGCGAGATTAGAATCAACCCCCGGTCTAAAAGACGTGAGAAAAAAACAAACACGCGGAAAAATCGAATGTGCAAAAGGGGAATAAAAAGGAAGAGGAACAGAATTTTTCTTCGCAACAACAACAGGCGGACGCCTGCAGAGGCAAAAGGCAGGACGCCGGGCGCCGAGTGAGGCAAATCCTTCTGCCGCCAATGTCACCACCCCCTGTCTGCCTGCGAACCTGCAAACCCTGCCTCCTGCCCTGCCGAAAGTCCAGAGTCCACTACGAGCCCACCCACCACACCGAACGCACCCACCACACCACACCAACACATCCACCCATCCAGCGCGTTGGTGATAGGCGCCCCTTTAAGGCACGGTGGGCCTCGAATCGCGCACTAGCCACTAGCCTCGCGGGATTTTCTGCAGGGGGATCGGGCTCCGTCTCGTATGCTTCTTGCTGGGCGCGGGCACCTCGTGTTGACGTTGGCGTTGGTGTTGTTGGCGTGCAGCCGTGCAGCCGTGTTGGCCGTGCCCCCCTCCCAGTAAAGTGTCCGTTCCCTCTCTACAAGTAAGATACCATCGGGTAATTCTGTGCCATTTTCTGATGTCCTCATTTTCCTTCTGTTCCTTCAGGACCTTCTCCGAATGCGAGTGCTACGCCGTGGGTGCGCATATGTACATCGTAAACGACGGCACTAGAGGGGGCTTGGTCTGATGGTGCGTTGCTGCATGCTGATTACGAGAAGTGCGTGAGGAGTTCAGGAGTTCGGAGTTTTTTTCTTTTCATTTTACGACGGTGAAGAGACTGGACCGGAGCGCTGCTGGCTGGCACTGGGCCTGGGTCGGATCAGTCAGACAGCGCCCGCTGCACCAATGGGGACGCGCTGTGGCGGCCGTTCTTTGTCCCTGGCCTCCTGGAAAGATGTCTTGCCTCCAGTCTCCTTGTCTTGCTGTCTCGCATTATCAGCACTTTTACGAGTGGCGTCGTCGTATTTCAGCAAAGTTCAGCCGCCCTGGCCGGAATGGGGGCAGCAAGATACACTGCACCACCGAAATGCGACGTGACGCGTTCCTGTAAGGGGGCAAGAGGCGTCTTGGAGCCACGAGCCGGGCGTTTTGCTCTTTGGCCTCGCTCCGTTCTAACCGTCTAGCTGGAATGATGGGCCAAATGGACGTGGCGAAACAGGGAACAGCAAGGGAAGATGCTGGAGGTGATGAGGGCGAAAAAGGGCTGGCAGGCCCCAAAAAGAGGAAACAAAACTGGAGCAGCTGGATGAAAATGAAGATAAAAAAGGGGTACGGAGTACAAAAGGACTGGTGGATGGGGAGGATCGAAGGGCAAAAAGGAGAAGGAAAAAAAGGAAAAAAGGGGCAGCGCCGTCGCTACACGAACACTTGGCCTGCACTGTCCGCCCGAGCTGCCCGTAGCTCGCATTTTCTGCATTTTCTGCACGCCGCAACGCTTCCTGTGCCGGACTGTCCGCTGGTGTCCGACGGATGAATGCCTGACCCAGGAGGTGCGAGAACCGAGAAGAAATGGAGCAAATGGAGCACGACGTTAGCATCGACGCCTTAGATAAGGCCCTGCGCTAGCGTCAGGCCATAGTACTTGGTTGGCGCACGTTGAACCTTGTCTCCAGCTCGTACTTTTGCCTCACGGTGGGGTGTACCTTGTTTTTTTTTTTTGCCCGGTCTTGTTGTTGCGTGTGTGTGAGTGGTCTGTGTCTGTTGTCTGTTCTTGAAAGGTAGAGCTCTCGTATCGCGCCTCTGGTCTCGCCCGAGCAAGTGACGCTGTTGCGTATTCAGAGCTGACCCCCAATCCTTTGTATCTGGTCGGGCTGGTCCTGTCCACTGTGCTTTGTCTCCTGCGCCATCCTTGTTCTCCTGTTTTCTTGTCTCCTGTCTTCCCCGTCTTCCTTGTTCTTGGTTGCTCCGTTCTGTTTTGTTCTTGCTTTTGTCTCCAGTTGTTACCTCCAGTTCTTGTCTCCTGGCTCCAGTTCTTCTGTCCGGTCTCCCCTTTTTTTCTTATTCCTTTCCCTCCCTCCTCTCCCCTCCCCTTTCCTCCTTTCCTCTTTTGTCTTCTCACCCCCCCTCTTGCTCCTCTTGCTGAGTCCGTTCGTTCGTTCGTCTTCTTTCCGTCAACCCACCAACACTCGCTTGTCCGTCTTTTCGTTTCGTACTTTGTCTGCATCTTCATGACACACGCTCGTTTGTTTGAGGTTTCTTTTTTGATTTTCTGTGCTTTGCTTGCTGAGGATTGAACATTGAACATTGAACAACACAACACACACAACACCTGCGACTCGACCAGGGACCTCTCGTTTTTCCTTGGCATCCGAGCCTCGCCGCCGACACGCCTGGAACTGCACTGCACTCGCTTGATCCTCTACCACCATCGAATCTATCCGCATTCCATGGACTGACCACACTCGCTTCACAACAATTCCGGACGACACTACACTAATCACTCGCTCACCCACCCACCACCACAACCGTTCGCTCGCTCCCAGAGACGGGATGCAGTCTCACGAATACTACGACGACGGCCACGGCGCCGCCGACCAGCCGTACGACAACCCGGTCGAGATGCACGACATGAACAACCGGAGCGCCCCGCCGTACCAACGGCAGCCACCCCCGCGTCCACAACGTCTCCAGCACCCGCAGTATGCCCACTCCGGGCAGCCGCCGGCGGCTGACCAGTACGGCTCCGTGCCCCAGGACGAGGGCTTCGCGTCGCCCTCCCCTTACCAGGACCGCCACGACCGCCGCTGGATGACCGGGCCGTCGCCTACGGACTACTCGCGACCGCTGGTGTCGCCGCGCCAGACGCCTGTCTACCAGTCGGCGCACACGTCGTCCACGGCCGTCAACACGGACAGCGACAATGCGTCCGGGTCGCCTCCCTGGGCGCTCAATCTGCACAACGGCAGCAGCGGCTTCCTGACCGAGTCGCACAACACGTTCAACAGCGGCTTTCAGTCCAACATGTCCTCGCCGCGCAACAGCGGCCGCGCCAGCACCATCGACCTGGCCTACCTCAAGCGCCACAAGCCTATGGCGTCCATGACCGACTCCCGGCCGCCCAGCCGCGACCAGAGCCATGTCACGCTGACCAACCTGCTGAACCAGACGCCCGAGCCCGTGCTCAGCGAGGATTGGGTCGTGCCTGGCTCCGTCGCCCAGATCCACAACCGTGACGACGCCGACATCTGGAAGGGCTGGCGCCGCTGGATCTACAAGTTCACGCCCTACCTGACATTGCTCAACATGGGGCTGTACCTGTTGTACCTGACTTACCGCATTATCTGTATTGTGGCCGCTCAGAAGAAGTTTCGCACCACGTTTGCGGCTGCCTGGCTGTTCGTGGCCGTCGAGGTTGCCACCGCCATCCCCTCGCTGTTGCACAACAGCTGGACCGTCATGTCCATCCACAAGCGCCGCCGGCCCAAGCTGCGGTGGATGGGCGACGACGCCCCGACTGTGGACGTCTTTATCACCTGTTGCAAGGAAGACAACGACGTCGTCATGGACACCGTCCGCGGCGCCTGCGACCTCGATTATCCCCGTAAGCGCTTCCGCGTCATTGTGCTCGACGACGGCGCCGTCGATAGCTTGGCCAAGGAGGTCGAGGCCCTCTCGGCCACCTACCCGAACCTGATGTACATTGCCCGTCCCAAGTACCCCGGCGTGCCCCACCACTTCAAGGCCGGCAACCTCAACTATGGCCTGGATGCGTCTCTGAACTTCCCTGGCGGCGCTGGCGAATACATGGCGGCTCTGGACGCTGATATGGTAAGTTTTGCCACTTTGACGTTGAACGTTGGGAAGTGTGAGATTCAAACGTGAGATTTCCAGCAGTCTGGGACTTCCCCCGCATTTTCAAGATCTTGCGGTTTCCTTGGTTTCCCTAGGTTTCCCCAGAGCTTGCATCTTGGCATCATCTTCATGGGACGACCCGATTCCACATGGGATTCCACATTTTCGGGAAGTCAGAGGCTGAAGGCCGGATGCAGACGGCAGGGCCGTGAGAACCTGGGACAGACCCCTGTCTTGCGTCCCTTATCGCCGCGAGCCTAAATTTCAAAGGCCGGCCAAAGTCGCCGTGGAAAGAAAATGCGTCCACCGACTTGTGCACAGTAAGCTGACCAGATACCCAGATTCCCGAGCGCCAGTGGCTGCGGGCCGTCGTTCCTCACCTCGTCGTCGACCCCAAGATGGCTCTTGCCTGCCCGCCCCAGCTTTTCTACAACACGCCACCGGGCGACCCGCTGGCTCAGAGCTTGGACTTCTTCGTGCATGTCATCGAGCCCATCAAGGACACCATGGGTGTCGCGTGGTGCACCGGGTCTGGCTATGTGGCCCGTCGCGAAGCGCTGACGGAGATCGGTAACTTCCCGCTGGGCTCCCTGGCCGAAGATGTCGCCACCTCCACGAAAATGCTGGGCAAGGGCTGGAAGACTGCGTTTATCCACGAACCCCTGCAGTACGGTACTGTCCCTGACGACTTCGCCAGCCACCTAAAGCAGCGTACGCGCTGGGCCATTGGTACCGTCGATACGTCCTTCAAGCTGAACTTCTGTCTGTGGGGCGACTCGGTCCGTGAGATGTCCTTTGCCCAGCGCTTCTCGGGCTTCCTCTACGCCTCGCTGTCGTTGTACACCATCCTGCTCAACATCTCGCTGTTCGCTATCCCTATCATCCTGCTGCTCGGTAAGCAGCTCGTCGCCTACTCTGACGAGGGCCAGCTCCGGTGGCTTGTGCGTGCGTGCTTTGCCGCCACTATTTCCAACCGCCTGTGCGAGCTCGTGATGTTCATCCCCGCTGGCTACCATACTGGTCAACGTGGCTCGCGCTATCAGCTGTGGATGTCGCCGTACATTGCCCTGTGCCTGATCCGCGCCTTTGCCCTGCCCAAGTGGCTTGGCGGCCAGGCCCAGGCCTTTACGCCCACCGGCTCCATCTCGTCCAAGCTCAACGAGCGCGACCCCAAGGCCCGTAAGAACATGGTCAAGCGTCTGTGGGCCATCATTGTCAACTACATGGGCTGGTTCCACATCATATTTGTGTACATTACGCTCGTCGGCGTCGCCATGTCCACTTACCGCTGCTTTTTCTGGTACACCTCGGTCAAGACCGTTCTCCAGGGCCTGGTCACGCACGCCTTCTGGCCGCCGCTCACCTTCCTCTTCATCTGCAGCTCCATGTGGACGCCCATCGCCTACGCCATCGACCCGCCCAGCATGCCCGACCGCGAGGAGTTGCTCAACCGGGATCCCAAGACTGGCGTCGCTCATCCCACCGACAAGGCCAAGAAGATCGCCATGAATGGACAGACCGCCTGGTACGAGCTGGAGTATACCACGACCACCATCTACACCACCCTCATCTTCGTCATGTCCTTCCTGCCGTTCCTGTTCTAGGACGGTGGAAGTACTTGATTATGCGTGAATGCGGTGCGTTGCTCTCTTATTAAACATTTATTTTTCCTTATTGGTGGGCTTCCTGGTTTTGTTTCTGCGGCTCTTTAGTTTCACTGTTTTTCTTTTCCTTCTTTGCTTCTACTTTACAACACCCTAGATGGATTTTACGCCTGCAGGGACACGACACAGATTGGGGACAGGTTTAACGGCTACCGGATACAAATGGCGTTCTGCATCTAGAAGGGTTATTTGGCCCGTAATGTAATTCAGTACATAGACCATCCCGGGCAAACACCCGGGCACACACATACGGCAATGGGCATATATTGGTATTGATATTTAACTATTTGATTTACAATTTTCGCTCCTTGCATTGCTCTTGTCGTCTTATTTGTAGTTGACGGGAACGGCCCAAGCACGTCTCGGCCCGCAAGTTCCAGCCGCTGGCCTGGGCCGCCCAGAACGACAGCTCAAGAGTATTAAAGCCCGAGATAAGCTATTGTTGGGCAACGCGGTGCACACGTAATGCACACGCTGGCGCACTCGATAGATTGCATGTGGAGGTCAAGGAAGCGTGTTACAGCGATTTGTCGAACTGGCTTCGCTGCACCCATTTTTCTCGGTCCCTGGAGTGCATCGTTGCACTTGCATGGTCTTTCGGAGACCGATGTGCGCCACCGCCACAACAGACCGCCTGCAATAGCTATCTTTGCGAACTAGTGCGCTTCGAAAGAGCGTCAGATAGATGCAGCACTACACACTAATTACAATGCTTTTCCGGCAGGAACAGCGCTTTGTATTGATTGTCTCAGTGGCTACTACCGCATATTTTTGCGTCGTATCAGTCTTCCATTTTGGGACAGGGAATCCCATCCCTCCCTTGCGAGCTCTCTGCACTCTTCCTTATTCTTCAGCGTCTCCAATTGGTCCACCTAGTAGCAGTCTTACTGGCCGAAAATGCCCAATTCTGCAAAAAGCATTGGAAACGTACCTTACCCTTTGCAATCTCACGTATTGCAACCATGCGAAGACGCAAAAAGTCATTGCATGTCTCCACGAGGTGATGAATGTATCACAATACTTTGCAGCCAACTCGAGATGTTTTGATTTGTAATGGACATCGCAGGACGGACGACAAAAGCTCCGTTGCGCGGGATGCGCCGCCGCATCGGAGCCTCATCGGCTGACAGCACGTCATGTACTACGATGGCGAATAATCCGGCAGAGCTGACGAGCTGACAGCGTGGGCAAGTCAGAAGAGGAATCAACACAACCCCGCACAGCACGCGAGAAGGCGTACGAAAAGACGAGCGGTTTTTGTGCTAGATAAATGAACTGACGCGCTCGAGTCTGTGAAGTATAAAAGACTAAAATGATGGTTCTGATTGAAATGTTGGCTGCCCGTGTCCTCGTTGTTCCGCCGTCTTGATGCACAATCTTTAACACCTACACCATACCGACACTTACACTGCCGCAGTGCGACTTGGCAGTTCGAGCCGCACCGTCTACCCGAAAAACCGTGCTTCGTCAGTCTCGGAAAAAAAAAAAAAAAAAAAAACAGTACTGTCGACGCCATGCCGACCATCAAATCCGTCGCCATCATCGGCGCGGGCGCATCGGGTGAGGAGCTCAACGCCATACACAACATCGTGCGCTGAGTTTCTTACTACAAATTGACTAACATATTTGTGAAGGGGCCGCTTCAGCGTCTGCACTTGCGGCAGAGGGATACTTTGACGTCATCAAGGTGTTTGAACGTCGTGAAGAGCCGGGCGGAACCTGGTTTGTCGTACCCCGGCCGAGCGACACAAAACGAACTTGATCTTGAGACTGACCGAAACGCCAAGGATTTACGATGCCATCCCCCCAAACCTTAAACTCGTCCCGGGCGGCTTGCCGCACGACATCGATCCTCCACTTGTCATTCCCGAGGTACTGCCTGCGACGACGGCACCGAACACACAGGAGCGCTTTACCAAGACGCCCATCTACGATGGCCTGACGTAAGATACCATTCATTCCCAAAGTCAAGTGTATACCAGTGTTCATCTTATTAATGCGAGGCCACACGCCACAGCACAAACGTCCCCGAGATTGCCATGTCACTCTCTGACCGTCGCTTTCCGTACGGACCCTTTGTCCCCCACTGGATCCCCAAGAACTACATCCGAGAGTACTTCTCCCTGCACGGCGACGACTCGCTTCTGTTCCTGAACACGACCGTGGAAGACATTTCCCGCATCCACGAAAAGTCCCGCGGGGCTCACAACCGTTGGCGGCTAACACTGCGGAAGCACGACCGGACGCGTGGCGTCGACGAGTGGTGGCAGGAAGAGTTCGACGCCGTTATTATCGGCAACGGCCACTACTCGGTCCCCTTTGTACGTTATGTGTCGCTCCTTCCCATTCGGTACGGGGCAGCCTCCTAACAAAAATAGGTTCCCACCGTGACCGGCCTACCCGAGTTTCTTGTCAACTACCCCGGCCGGGTGATCCATTCAAAGAGCTACCGCTCACCGAAACTGTACGCCGGCAAGCGTGTTCTTGTCATTGGCAACTCGGCCTCCGGCCACGACGTCGCCGACCAGCTCGTGAAGTACGAGGGTGTGCAGCACCCCGTGTATCAATCACGCCACTCGCGGTCCTTGTGGGAGGGTGACGAGCCAGTAGAAGGCTTAGTATGGAAGCCGGTCATCGACGAGTACACGGCAGATGGCACAATCGTGTTTGCCGACGGCACGAAACTGAGCTTAAATGACATCGACGTGATCATCTACTGTACGGGCTACAAGCCGTCCTACCCATTCTGGAACATTCAGGAGAACGGCCGCAGACTGTACAACTACGAAGAAGGGCGCTTCGAGGGCACCTTCCAGCACACATTTGTGCATGACTTCCCAACGCTCGGTCTCGTCGGTCTGCCCCGCACGTTGACGTTCCGGTCATTCGAGTACCAGGCAATTGCCCTGGCCCGTCTCTGGTCGGGCCGTGCTGCTCTCCCGCCCGTGGCCGAACAACGCCTGTGGGAAGCGCAACGCATCACTGAGCGACGACAGAGCGGGAAGAAGTTCCACGACATTGAATGGGATACAGGTGAGACGGATGCCTATCTCAACTTCCACTACCGCCTAGCCGGCCTGCCGCAGCTTGACGGCACCGGCCTCACACCGCCGATTCTTAATGCTACCACACGCTGGGCCATTGAAAACATTCGCAAGTATCCCATCCTTCGTCCCTCGCCACCGCCAGATAAGGATGCAAACAGGAGGGCTGCTGAGGATGATTGGGTGGTGGTGGAACCTGTGAAAGACTCCCTTTGGTATATCTAAACTTTGAAGGGGACTGGAGGAGGTGCACAACAATGTGTATATTTCTGCAAGACAAGAACGTTATGAATAACTATATACTTGATACACAATTGAGAAACAAACTACTAAACTTTTTGACACTGCCCGTCACCATCGCGCCTATGCAGCAGATGACACGGCCTGTGCCTCGGTCACAGCAAGAGATGCAGTGCCGTTCATCTGGGGCGCACCAGTTTTTTCAACGGCATCGCCCGTTTGTGCGGCGACTGCAGGCCCGCTGTTGACAAGGGTCGTGTACGGGATGGGATCGCTGACAAGCCGCGCGTCACGAAGACCCAGCTGCCACCGGTCATATCCCTCGAGTGGGATGGCCGGAGATGTCCACATACCGTTGCTGCGGAATTGATTCGTCACAGCGATCGCTGCCTCTAGCGGCACGTTGGGAAAGAGCTCGGCCAACTCGTCCTGGTAGGTGACTGGGTCGGTCTTGTTGACAAAATCAATGCCCTTGGATAGTGCCAGACAGAACCGCCTTTGTTTGTCTAGCACCTCGGGGGTGATGGTGGCTGTCTCACGGTAATACACACTCCATGGAACATCTCCCTGCGTGACCATTTCCATAGCCACAGAGATATTGGGATTGCGCTCCACCATCGCACGGGCCGAGAGGTTGTCTGTGACAAAGAAGTCGCCCATACCGCCCTGGAACAAGTTACCAAGCATCAGGCCGTCAAGGTCCTGGACGTAGTCGACGGCCCGCGCGTCGATGTTGTTCTCACGGAGCAGCATCTTGAAGAAAAGGCCGACACTGGCACCGCCGCCCGACTTCATGAGAACTGTCTTGCCGGCAACGTCAGTCAGCTTGAAGCCCTCGGGAGAGCCGTGCTTAAGCAGGGCCAATGGGCATCGATTGGCGATTTGGGCAAAGACGGTGTAGTTTTCCACCCGCTCGCGATACATCGACGGCACCCAGATTCCGCCAAGTGCCATGTCTGCTTCGCCAGCAGCAAGTGCGTCGAGAACGCCATCCCAAGGCGTAGGAATATCGGTGACCAGCTCAAGGCCCTGGTCCTGGAAAAATCCATGGCGCTGGGCGATGTACTGAGGAAGGTAGTTGAGATTGTGGCCAGTGGCCGTGAGATTGAATGTCTGCATCGCGGTGGTTGCTGCTCTTTCCTCTGATTTTCTTTGAGTCTGTGGATTGCTTTACAGATTTTGTATCGTAAGTCCCATGTGCTGCGTTCCGTTTAAATATATTATGTGTGTAGGGTCCTACTTGAAATTGTCCCTACCGTCCTGCTGGACATCGTCAAAAACGTCGAAATGTTGACTTGTCGGCGTTATGCGAAGCGCCACTAAAAGTGGCCACGCTATGATGTATTGCCGTAAAGAATATCATGTCGTCGCACATCTCCGCCGGATATCTACGACATTCATCACCGGCTTATCGCTAATCGCAGCAACCACAGAACGGACACACATCCCAGCCAATACTTTTAGTATTCATTTATTACGCAATACGGGTTTGGCCGATGCGTGAACTAATAATGGTTTCTGCGTTCCATCTAATCATTTCACCTATTTGGTGAGAATTTTGCATGTCGTTTACTAATTTCTAAATACAAGAACTGAAAAAAAAAGAAAAGAAAAGAAAAAGAAAATCAGATGAATAGCAGACTTCTAAACATATCTAATCTCATCTCATTAACCTATAAGTACAAAGCAAGTTTGATAAGCTCGTTTTTTCAAACGACACTTGGTTTTTGGATGAAACATGTATTTGGACTCCCATCCCAATACTGACCATGGCGAACTCTACACATATCGTGCTTTACACGAACCGAAATTGCCCATGTAAGAATTCATCCCCTGGAGAAAACTGCAACAAAACAGCTAACACGTGCAAGGGGCACATCGGGCGCACATTGCTCTGTCTGAGCTAGGCCATCCATTCGAGGAGAAGCAGGTCGACTACAGTGTTCCTCGCACACCTCAATATCTCCAGATTAACCCGACAGGCCAAGTACCAACCCTAGTGTACGGTAGTCATGTCATCCGAGAGTCTGCCATTGTCTCACAGTTCCTCGCCGATTTGGTTCCTACGACGCACCTTACACCACGTACAGGAGACCCTCAAGGAGCTCTTATGCGTGCACGGATCGCTTTTTTTGTGGAGGCATATTTTTCTAAAGTCAACACATATTACTACCCTGCAATTGCCGCACCCACAGACGACAAAGCAGATGCTTTGGGTGTTAAATTTGCTACCGCCGTGTGCACAGAGATCGATCCGCTGCTGCACGATGCGGCTCCTTTTTTCGGCGGCAGCGAGAAGTTGACAATGGCTGAGGTCAGTTTCTTTTCACTTGCTATTGGTGTTGATGGGAAAAGGTTAACACTAACGACGATAGGTTCTAACTGCATCATTCATCATTCGTATTTTCACACTGCCAACCGTCGAAAGCCCGCCACTACCCATGACAATGCTGTTGGGGCTTGACTCAAAAGCACCTCGCTTTTATAGGTGGGCTCTAGCTGTAATGAAGCATCCATCTGTTAACGGTATCTACAACCTCGACGGGTGCGCGGGAGAGATGAGAGAGAGGCGGGCTAAGGCACGAGGTCTGTTGTAGCTTGTCAATCTAATTTTTTTTGCCCGCCGTGACAGTGTGATTATTGTTGACGGGTGCAATATCAGAACGTTGATCTACCGTGTCTAATCTAAACGAAATAAATGAATAAACATATTCTGGAATCCATCCACTGCCGAAGTATTCGTTTTCCGTCGTCTTGTGTTATCACGTGAAGCATGGTTAATCGTGCACTCGCACATTGGCAATGAGTATTCAAAAGATCGGTTCTAGCGACTTGGGAAAAGGGCGCTTGTTCGTCGGAGAAGCAGGCCAGTTAGTGTAGATAAGAGAAGGGCTGCGATTGTATGAGGGCATACTGTCGGCGGCCGTTTCGCTCCCGAAAAGGACTTTGGCTCTGGTAGAGTCCGGCGCCACTCATCGTACCAGTACCGAACTAGCTATGAACATAGGAACATCTGGGGAGCAATTATGTGAATTCCTACGCCAATGTGACGCACGACAAGCTGGCGGCCTGTTGTTGGGCCGCGTCGGGAAAAGGGGAGGATTTTTGTTTGTTGAAAGTTTAGATGGCAACCTCGTACGTAGAAGGAGGCGGAACTGACATGCGCTTCGCGGGAAAAAATGAATAACTGAGCTTTTGTTTCTTCAAAGCGGAAGTCGCTAGCGACTTGCAAAGAAGGAAGGAGCGCCCGAGAAATCAAGGTTGGATATCACGTTGTTACAGCCGCGCGATCCGCATCACTGCCTTGTTATTTCATAATGTCACTCGACAGACGTCCATCTGTGGCATGAGACAGGTTTCTGCCTGAATATTCTCCCCCGATACCCCCACTGTGTAATATGTTTATGTGGGAGATAATATGATAGGCTTATTTCTTTGAGCTACCATTCTATTCTGATCACACATAAATTCGCTCCAAGATAGCGTTCAAGTCAGGTCATGGTACCCATTATCCACCCCAAGCATCATGCCCTGAAGCTCTGGCCATTGTGCCGCGGAACTAAGAAGCTCGCTGAAGACGAATCCGTCAGTCATTGCAGACATGGTAGTGTCGGTGCCGTCTGCCACGGCAGGCAAGACCCGCCGCGACGGCTGCATTTGCTGGAACAAGTCATTGAGTTGTGCCTCAAATTCCTGGCGACTCTGTTGTGCTTTCTCGGCATCGTAGGTAATTAACCAGTTGATGGTTGCCGACGATAGCGTATCAAATACGTCCCGGCAGCCGGCGGCGCCGTGCAATGTCTCGGACATGGCGGACAGTGTTGACGCACAAGACTGGAGTGTTTGGATGCAACTCCCAACAGAATGGCCATCGCGAATTTCCTTGGAGTGCCAGAGACAATATATGACGCCTAGGCCGGCCATGAAGAGTTGGTGAACTGAGCGCCAGAGAACATCAACGCGGCCGTCCCGTTGCAGAAGCTTGATGCTGTTGACCATGTTGCAGCTTGCGTCAAACGAGATCGCCAGGCTCTCCGTGGACACGTGCGACACCATGGAATTAGGCCGGTGTAGGAGAAGGATGGCATTGTTATACAAAATGTCCCAGTAGGCCTGACAAGCAAAGATGGACAAGGGATGGGCCTTGCTCATATCCGGGATCGTGGTGTACCATTCTTGTAGGCGCGGCCCTAAATCCTGCATCCACGCAGCGTAGTTCGCTCGTGGATAGGCGATCTTGACGGACCACGACTGGGAGTGCTGCACGTGCGTGATCTCAGACTCGAGTTGGGACATCTTGAAGACATGGTTTAGAGCACGTTGGTTGTGAATGTCGAACTTTTCGGTTGTTGACACATCGACCATTGGCTGGCACACCGTCACCGCTACCCATGGATTTGGTAACTCCACCCGTATGCTCTCGTCAATGATACCAAATGGTCGACCGAGCGTGATGCTCAAGAACCGGTCAAATTGGTATGTCGTGTACCATAGACGGCGGCGGTCTCGTAGGACGGCCGAGTCCATGGCCAGGCGCTGCTCGTCGGTCTCCCAGTGGAGGCCGATGTCAATGCACATGCGGAGTGCAATACCCGTCAGATGCCACAAGCTTCCCTGGGAAGGGCAGAGGGCCACAAACTGAGCAAGCAGGAGTATGGACCGCAACGTCTCGATGTCACTTTTTGCGTACACTATCGCACTCTCCACGCTGGCAATGGCCGAGCGGAAGCAGCCTTCGCTCTGGATGGGGCGCCCGTTGCCAGAGGGACCTGGAACGCCACACAGAGCAATGGCAAAGATCATGTATGTCGTGAAGATGTCTTTGTCGTTTTGGTCGTCGTCAATTTCTGCCGTGGCTGTGTTGACCGCGCGGTATGCACCGTTGACTGCTTCTACCGCATGGAACCGCTCAAGAATGGGCAGGTGCGGTGTGAGGTATTGGAAGTATGTTTCGACAAGATGGTCTGCGGCGTGTCGTGGCGGCAAGGATGCCTCCTCCGCCATCATGCTGGAGAACGGTCCGTACGGGCGGTTTGTCAACTGTGACGGTGAAGGCAGCGCATCGACGCGGATGGCAGCCATGACGAGCTTGGCAAGAGTGATGCCGCCGCCTTGTCCGAGGAATTTGGATTGTCTTCCCGACGGCTCTACCACGACGTCCTTGACACTTTGCACCAAGTTGAAAAGGTGGTTGTGCTGCCCTTGTGTTGAGGAACTAGGTGAATGTCGTGTGTTGAACGTGATGGCGTTGCTTGTGTGCGGCGAGCCAGTCTCAGCTGATGTGACAGAGGCTGTCCGTACGAGGTCTCGTAGTTCCGTGTTCTCCCTGGTTAACTTTGTTACCTGAGCTTCTAGGTCGGCAACATAGTTTCGAGGCAACTGCACAAAGAGTTAACTTTTGTCTATCCAATTAGTTTTTTTTTTTTTCTAGGTCCCTAATTTATCGTTTCTAGCCGCTTATTTCTCTCTTGAAAGAAAAAAGTTTGAAAAAGAAAGACAAAAAAAAGGTTAAGCGGTCTCGAAAATAAAAAAACATTACCTCTGTCTCTTTGCCCAAATGGTACGTCAAACAGGCAACGCCGGCCGTGGCACAGTTTGTGCAGTTCGGGTATTTAAGATCGCACTGCGGAAGGACCCGAAAGTCAGTAGGGGATAACAGCGGTTGTGGATAATTGCTGTGGCGATAAAGTTGGCATACCTTTTGCTTTCTGCGACGGCATCTGCACACTGTGGTCAGTATACTTGTCGGCCGAAGCGTTGCATTCGAAAAAAGACTTGTGAGAAGGTGTCCTACCTCTGGCATGCGTTTATCCCGCGAGCAATCCGGTCGGGCACACGAGTGCGCGGATGAAGCCGCGGTGGAGTACTTTCTGCCAGGAATGATCTCTTCTCGTGGTGCAACATCCTCAAAGTCGAAAAAAAACTAAATAATTCAATAACAGATTGTACAGTTGGAAATAGCAATGAAAGGAAAGACATCTTCTCCGCAGTTGATGTGATGCCCATAACTTTTGTATCAACGATATGATCTCAACAGATAAGACACGTCTTGACCATTGCTGATATTGAGATAGTGCCGCTTCGGCTTTGTCCGATCGGGTTTATGCGATGTCATTTCTATCACGTTTCTTATCTCCTCGAGCTACATTCTTCTACAACGCAGCGTCGATAAGGATAAGCTGCTGGTACTAGCAACGACGCCTGGTACAGTTCTTTTTACTCTTCTGAAAAAGAACAAATCAATACGTTATTCGTTGAACACCCAATCTCAACAAAAGATTGTCTCGTCAAGACGCCGCGATGTTTTCTCACAAATCCGTCCAAACAACGCTAAAGCAAACACGGACCCCGGATCTCAGCGCCCGTGGCCGTTTGAACCCACGGTACCGAGTACATCTACTGGTACTGGCAGTTTTCTGTGCACTAGACGATAGTTCTTATCAAGCCTTCATGATTGTCCAAGTGGAGATAAGGGGTATAAACCACTACTTTATCGCGACCGGCGCCATTTATCAACGTCGGCTTAAAGCGGCTATCCTGCACATGCGGTTGCAATCAATATGTCTGTCTGCTTTTCAATATGTTCACATCTACAAACACCCAGATTGATCGCGTGCGAAGCATGTATCATCTGTTATCAGGCACGTACAACGAGAGTTCGCAAGATCAGAGCAAGCCACGACCAAGACGACCACAACATTGACATCGTTGCCGTTTACTTAAAGACTATCTTGGTGTCTACTGTGGTGATGATGTCTTCACAATGAGTTTTACAAGTGTCAGAACAACAAACATAATATGAACAAATTCCAACATAATTTTTTTCCGACGAATATCACGACACGCACTTTTCATCCACTTTTGGCACCGCAACCATGGGCTCGGAAATTGCCAAAGAGGTCGACATCAAGGCTATGGCCGTAAACACCTCTACCGCGAGCGACGATTATGGTGAGGGTAACAGCTCGGTCATCTACATCGACCCAAAGAAAGAGGCTGCTGCCCTCGCAAAGTTCGACAAGACAGTCCTCCCCGTCTCAATGGTCTTCTTGATTTTATCTAGCCTTGACCGCAACAACGTGAGTACGGCCTTCATGTTAGCCCTCGTTCCATTGTCATAGGATGTGTGTCCACGCCGAAACTAACTGCTACAGCTTGGCAATGCTCGTGTATTTGGTTTTGATGCCGACGTCGGCCTTGTTGGCGGCGACTTTGGCAACATCACCACGCTTTCAAGTGTGTGCACCATTCTCTTTGAGCTTCCGTGGGTCCTGGCCGTGCGCCGTTTTGGCGCCAACAAAGCTATTGGCACTGCATTTGTTCTGTGGAGTCTCTGCACTCTCGGCACAGCCTTCATCCACACATATGGACAAGCCATCGCCGTCCGCATGATTCTTAATGCATCGGAAGCCGGTCTTGCCCAGAGTTTTGCGTACCTTTTCTCGACTATCTACCCTCGCGAAACGGCTGGCAAACGCATCATGACGACCAATCTGGCTCAGTGTATCTCTGGTTCCTTTGGCGGACTCTTTGCATATGCCGTCCAAACCATGGGTGAGCGTCGTGGTCTGGCCGCTTGGCGCTGGCTCTTTATCATCGAGTTCTGCATCACTGTCGTTATTGGTGGTATCGGCTGGCTGTTCATTCCCACGTCGGCGGAGTCAGCCTGGTTCTTGACCAAAGAGGAAAAAGAAACCATGCGGCTGAAGAAGCAACGTGACATGATGCACAGAGGTGATACCAAGTTCGAGCGCAAATGGATCAAGATTGCCATTATGGACCCCTTTGTGTGGATGTTGGGCGTTGCCTTCTTCACGTCATCGATTGCCATCAACGGCTTTGGTGTCTTTCTGCCGACCATTTTATCTGGCCTTGGGTATGTCCGCAACCGACAGCCCCTGTTTTGTTCTCGTATAAGAAACTAACACTGTCTTTTTAGATTCGCCTCGCTTACGGTCAACTATCTCACGATTCCCGTCTACATCCTTGGCGCCATCTCTCTTGTGATCCAGTGCTACTTCTCAGATAAATATCGTCAACGAGGTGTCTTCATCATTGCGTCCTGTATCCCGGTCTCGGTTGGGTACCTTATCTGCGTTGGCTCCTCCAACCAGTATGCTGGTTACGCGGGCATGTTTATCCTTGTCCTAGGTACGTCATACTCTCAACCACCATCAAGCACACTGCAGACAGGCACTGACATTCCCAGGCTTGTATTCGATCTCAACACTGGCTGTCACATGGATATCGACCAACCTTTCCCCTGACTCCAAGCGGGCCATTGGCATGCCGATTGCCTATTCTATTGCTAACATTTCTGCCGTTGTCTCTGGACAGCTGTACCCGGACCAGCAGGGTCCCCGTTATGTCCCGGGTAATGCAATCTCGGCTGGTCTCTCCGTCGTTGCTGGACTTCTATATGCGTCGTGCTATTTCCTATTAAGGCGTCGGAATGCGAAAAAGGCAAAGATGATTGCCGAGGGTGCAACCACAAATGGCCTCGAGGGAGATCAGAGCCTCGATTCAATGTACATCCTCTGATGTGGCAGGGATACGCTTGGTATCTAGCTGGTCTCATATTCTGACTATTCCTGGGTTGGTGTGTAAGGTATATACTAAAGCAGGATTAAAGATGGCCATTGAACGTCCGTGGCTCAAAATCAACGAACAATGATACACCTTATGTAGAGTTATATAACTAAAGATAGAACAGCGCGAGAGAATTGCGATAGGTGGTTCCAGTACGGACTGCCCAGCTGAAGAATGGAAACGCCTAGTAGGAAAATTTCTCCGACACGAGTTCCTCGCTGAGAGACCACAGTTTTTCGGCCTCCACGGCGTCTCTGGCCCAGCTCTGAATATTCTCTACACCCACCACCTGCGAGTCCACTAGATACGAGCCGTTGTGCTCGGGCGTCTCTAGTTTGGGGTGGAAGGCCGCAAACACGTGTGTGGCCACGCCCTCGGCAGCCGATTTCGTGCTGAACGGCTGGCCCCAGAACGAGCGGTAGCCCAGCTTGTGGTCAATCACGTCAAGCTCGACAAAGTCCTCCATGGCCACGTGGCGAGACAGGTTTGTCGTAACAATGACGCCCGGGTGGAGGCTGACGGACACGACGCCGCGGCTGCCCAGCTTCTCCGCCAAGGAGCGAGAGAACAACATATTGGCAGACTTCGACTGACCATAACCGGACCAGCGGTCGTATGTTGAGCCATCCTACTTGTGTTAAAAGTGGTTCCCAGTGCTGCACATAATTTTCCAAGGATTGTAACGACTCACTCCAAAGTTGATGTCCTCAAAACGGACAGGGCTATAGCGGAAGCCTCCACTAGTGACGTTGACCACGCGCAAAGGTTGTTTCTTCGTGTCGCCTAGAACTGACGACAACAGCAAGTTCGTCAACAGAAAATGGCCGACATGATTCGTGCCAAACTGCAACTCAATGCCGTCTGCGGTCGTGCCGTATGGCGGGGCCATGATGCCGGCGTTGTTGACTATCACGTCGATCGTTTCGACGATGCTCAAGATCTCTTTCGCGGCTTTGCGAACCTGGGAAATTGAGGCAAGGTCCAACTCGACGACACGCGTCTTCACACCTGGTGCTACAGCTGCAATGTCCTTTGCTGTCTGTTCTGCCTTAACAACGCTGTGCGAGGCAAGTATAATCAAGGCGGGGCCATAAGGTGCAATGGTCGCTGCAAACGTTGACCCCAAGCTGCCTGGGGTCGTTCCAGTGACCAAGACCGTCTTATTGGCAATCCGAGCCTTGCAGTCACGAGCCACATCATCCCCGGTGGTCTTGGACGTGTAAGCGGACATGACGAAAATAAAAAAATGTACAGAAAAGGGAATTTATGGTCAAATGAGATGTCTGATGTGCAAAGGGAGACGGGGAGCATTGGGAAGGGGAAAAAATGCTTGAGAATGAAATCAAAAGATGTTTGTATGGAACAACGGCGACTCGACCAATTTTATATCCATCACGACTGCCCATAAGACGGCACGGAGAGAAAGATCTGATGAGTGCTCTGGCAATTACGACAAAATTGTAGAAAACTAGGCCCAATATAGACGCTTTTCAAAAGCGTCGATTTCCTAATCTGTCGATGCCGTAGCGATTTGTCGAGCCCGTGAACAGGCCGCTTCTCGGGCGGACTTTGGACGGGAGTTAATTAAGATCCACTGGACACACACCGGACCGGGTGGAGCTTTTGAGTTCTTCTGTTACGAAACGCACTTGACCTGTTTAGGACGATTTCTGGTTTGTCATTTTCCATTTTCGGTCTAGCGCATCCCACCCAACGTCCGTTTCATGTATAGTTCGTAGCGTTGTCGCCAATTATTAAGGGAGCTGCTGTGCGAACATCTCCTTCGTTCGTTTAATTTTTTTTTATTCCCTTTTTATCTTCCTTCAACTCAAGTCCTCCCGCATTGCTTTGTGACAACATGCCTCCCAACCCCGTCGAGGTTGTTTTTCCTGTCGTACCCACACCGGCCTTCTCGGGAGCATCGGAGCACGGAGTTATCTTTTCCTATCATGCGGGCCCAGTGAAGGTTCCAGGGCCCTGGACGCGTGGGCGCCCAAAGGGTTAGTCGCGGCAATCCAAACCAAATGACCAGGTAGTTCTCTACTGACACAGGCGAAGCAGCCGAGAGGAGGAAACAGGGACTAGCACAGTGTTACGAAGGGATAGTCAAGACAACGTCTCCTCGGGCGCAATTTGAATTCGTCCATTTGTCGCCAAGCACGAGAAATATCGACACTCGTTCACAATCCCGAATTCGCAGCCACGCTCGCCGCCATAGGACAACGAGGACGATAGACGCTATCACCCCAATAGACCGCCGCTCGCGCTTGAACGACGATACGTTTGTCGACCGCAGCGTCTGTGTCTTCGTTGAGTGTTACAGTCTGCGCCAGATTGACGGGGTGGACCCCTTCAATGCATTCCCCGTGCACTTCGAGCCATACATGCACGATCTCCTCGTGTCTCGTATGTATATCCCGCGGTTGTCTTATGTTCACTTTGCAACCTGCAAATCTCATCTAACACAAACAAGTCAGTACAACTGTCTGGAAAACACTGTACACGTTGGAGTGGGCTGTCGGCTTCAACCCGTTTGTCGAGTATGGGCTTCCCCTGGGATTTGCGGACCCAGCACTGATGCACACATTTATTAGCTGTGCAGATACGTTCCTGTCCTACTTTTCCCGCAACAACAATGGCGCTCGTTCGCTGTGGCATCTACATCGCGCTATTTCCATCGTCAACAAGCGTATCGCAGCGACGACCGCGAATGCCATCAATGATAGTACAGGAAAATTTGACAGCAGCACGCTGGTCATGGTCGCAGGCATTGCCATGTTTGAGGTAGAGAACGCACTGCAATTGATGTGTATGCATGGCTACGAGGATATGATCTCTAACATTCTACAGCGAGGCCGAGAACATCCAGAAAACTGGAAGCTGCACATGGAGGGTCTCAAACAGCTTGTCAACCATTATGGAGGCATCAAGCGTATCTATTCACAGCCCTATGTCCTACAAAAGATATTCCGGTACATGTCTCATTTTACAGTTCGATATTGTTTGTGCAGTCGGACACTCCAATCTAACTTTGCATTAATACAGTGCCGATCTATACGGCTCTTTAGAAAACGACGAGCCAGCGTTCTTTGACGGGCACGCTGCTTGCAGTTATCTTGTCGGGGCACTGCCACCAAACGTTGGACCAAGAAGTATGCACATATTCTTCAACAACGGCTTCGACCATCTTTCTAGAGCATGCTTCCAAAATCCCTTACTTTCCAGTTGCATTTCCCAGTTGGACGAGGCTATGTTCCTCAACAAGGAATTTTGTGTCTCAACAACAGGGAATGGTCGGAGTGTGCTCGCAACACACGGACTGAATCGAAACAGCACAGATGATCAAACCGCCACCGCCGCTACCCGGATACGGTACCTTTTCACAGGAATCCAATACCTGCTCCTCTCCGGTACGCTGCGTCAATCGATTGCAGAATCACCTGATCCGTCAAAACAACGCATGGAAGAAACCTGTCGCGTCGCCCTCCTCCTATTCTCACTTTCTATCCTAAATGAAAGGCCACCGCACATGGACTACGGCCTACAGCTTGCTTCCAACCTATGTTGTGTGTTGGAGGGAGAAGACTGTGAGTACGTGAAGAACAGTGCGTTGGTGTCAGCGCGACTGGATCTCCAGATGTGGGCCATAATTTCAGCCGTCAGTGTCATAGGCGCTCATAAATCCCCGACACAAAAATCAAAGTGCGGCACGTGGAACTCTAAACTACGACAAATATTTTTCAAAACGCTTAGGAAGAATTGTGGCATCGGGAACTACAGCCTATCGTCGTTGCAGGCACGCCTCAGTCGATATCCTTGGGTGTCAGGCACGTACGATGGTGCTCTTCAGCATCTGCATGATTCTGAGTGACGACAAAGACATTTGTAACCCTTGCGCCACAAACCAATTTCCTGGAATAAAATCTGTTACTATCCCACAAGAAGTTAACTTGCAATGTGTTTCATAAATTATAAGAATGATAGCTTTCAGAATAAAAGAAATGACCATAAAAAGTCAGACGAAATATCGAATATTATTGAGAATATTACTACTATGTAATAAATATATCAGCGCTATCGGAATAGTTCTGTATATTTCGGTGACATTTATGTTAACTTTTATTTTCACCAAAGGAGCATCATTGTCAGAAACTGCGATGAATACATTGGCATGGTCCAGCCCAGCCAATCACAGGCCATCCTGCACAACAAGACAAATCACAATCAGATGTCGTCACACTTGTTTCCCCGCAATACCAATTTCCCCTCTTCCACCATCGGTCAAAACAACTCGGGCAGTATCACGACATTGAGGCAGCGAAAACGCTAATCAGGCATAAAATCAAAAAGCAATACCACAAACACACTGCGCCCAATTTTGCAACGATGGTATTGACAGTGCACTGTTCCGGAAGTCCCTACGAGGTACGATAAGTGATTCGACGCCACCGGAGCGGAACAGCCGACTAACAGTGCAAAGATTGGTCGAGCCCATGGCAACCAAGCGGGCGCACAAATTAAAAGCTCTATCGAGTTTTACGCCGGCCTCTTCCAACGCTCGGCCGGGATGTCCTGGGCAGAAGTTCAGCAGACGGCTTTGGATTTTGTACCGAGCATCCAGTCCAAATGGCCAATGCTGTTTGAGGAGATGCAGGGTGAGTGGACTTCGAAGACTTTCTGATACATCTTCAGGCCAGAGACTAACCACCTCGCACACCAGGAATTGCCGATGCTGCTGGTCTTCAGATTGCTGATGTCGTTGCCTTGAATGTCCGCACTGAAATCACATTTGGCATGTTTACAGACGGATGCACCGCCCTAGCATGGAAAACCCAAGACACGGTGTTTTTGGCACAGAACTGGGATGTGCGTATTACCGCGAGAGGATCCGTATACGCGTTGCTTTGCCATATTCTAATGACATTTTTCTCCCGCAGTGGATGCAAGAGCAAAAGAACAACATACTACTGTATCATATCGAACAAGACGGCTATCCCAGTATCCAGTACCTGGCTGAAGCAGGCCTAATTGGGAAGATCGGGCTCAACTCTGCAGGTAAGCATAAACACGGAGCTTGTCAGCGCATGATAGTGTAAGCTGACCAGACAAGGTGTTGGTGTGTGTGTCAATGCTATTCGGGCAAAGGGAATGGACCCAGAGAAGCTTCCAATGCACCTCGCCTTGAGACTGCTTCTCAACTCGACATCCATGGACGCTGCGGTGGAGGCCATGGAAAATTACGGCGTGGCATCGTCCTGCCATTTTCTTGTTGGTGACCCGTCTGGGGCTGTGGGGTTGGAGTGGACACATTTGGGACTCCAGAAACTACCCTTGAAGGACAACCGCATACATCACGCAAACCATCTGCTACTGGACCACCCTGGAGTAGTAGATACTCGATGGATACCGGATAGTGTCTATAGAACTCACCGAATCGAGGAGCTGACGGATGCAGTCCACGAGGTGACGGCGACTGCTATCCAGGATTTGTTTTCGGACGAAGGAAATTTTCCCGGCTCTATTTGCAAAACTCAAACAGGCTCCAGCGACGTGGCAACGCTCTTCAATATCGTGATGGATTTGGGTGAAGTAAAGGCGGATGTCATCATGGGCAGGCCGAATGCCCCAGAGGAGACCCTGTCTCTCAAGTTCTGATTGGTAGCTTTCGGTTTTTCAAATCAAGGTTTGGATTTGAATTTTCGTGCAAGTGAAGGTACAGTTTCCTGGAAATGGATTTTTTTACCCTCTGTTCATAGTCTTCATTTCATTTTTCTATATTTTAATAAGATACTTTATCGTTTATATAACTCAAAATATAAAAGTTTACCCGCCCAACGATAAATATAACCCTAGAAAATCAACGTATTTCCTTCAACTTATATCGTGCATATTTGACGGTCCTGGTATTTTATAACCGATTTGAAAATGAAACATAGAAATTATCACATTATTATATGTAAGATCCGTGTTTAAGCCTTATTGTTATCTGTTTAAGATGTCTACGTGTTTAACACGAACTACAAGTTATGGTACTACCATATAGTTGTATTACTTTTCTGCATCGATGAAATTCAAACAGTCGTAGCTGCCCTTCCTTCATCTTAAAAACTATTGATCTTTCAGCTCGCTCAGGCCTCCTAACTCGCCGAGAAAGGTCTCAACCCGCAGCAGCATCAGATTTGTCAGTCCCTTAGCGCCTGCCCCACCGTGAACAGACACACGGCTAGCCCATCGCCAGCGCCGGATCCAGGCGAGCAGTTCGCGGTACTCCTCCTCGAAACCCGGCCGTGCACAAACGCCTCTTCGCACGGATGTGCCACCTTGACCACCTCGGGAACCCTGAGGACCTTTGCTGTCTCCTGGCATGGACGGCCTCCGCATCGTTACCACATGTAGTAGGTAAACTATAAACGAGCCGGCCATGGCAAAATTCGCACGGCTCCAGCCATGCCAGAACGCATTCCAATGCGTGGGGGTCAGGCTCTCAACAAACTCGACAAACTCGCGCACGCACAGCAGGGCGCCGCGCGTCACGGCCTGATTTCGCGCGCCGTCGCCGTTGTCAACGCTATCTCTACACGTATCAGTACTGTTTTCGTTGCCATTAGCGATACTGTTGCTAGTGCTGGCTGGGCTGTTTCCGTCGCTTCCTCCTTGCCGCCCACCGCCGTCGTCGAGAGGGCGCAACAGCGCGCGGAACAGCATCATGTGTGTCACAAGGTACGACAGGTGTAGAGACGCATTGCCGTCGAGGAACTGCGGAGGCTGCTCCACATTGTTTGGCATGCTGGCGCGGTTCCCGCCGCTACTGCTATCAGCACCACACTCGTCCTGATGCCTATCGGTCAAGATGCTGTTGATGGTGAACCGCGATGGTCGGCTGCGGAAGCGCAGACCATCTGGCAGCGCATCACGCCACGCCTGCAGACGTGCGTGCAGCGGCCGGCCAGCTGTCATGGCGCGCGCCAAGTGCCGCGATGTGCGCCGCATCGCCCTTAGCGTGTAGTAAGCGCGTTGGATGTCGGCGAGGATGGTGGTGAGGCTGACTAGATGTAGCAAGTAGGGCTGGCGCCTGGTGGCCTCTGTATTGACGTTATTGTCAGAGCTCGCGCCATCACTCCAAGACAGGGTGTCCCCCGCCATCATGTCTTCCCGTCCCAGAGGCTGCACGTCGGTGTCCTCGTCGTCGTCGGTGCGGCCCAGGTGCCGGGGCATACCGCGCGCCAGGGCTACCCAAGTCTCGGTCGTCCACAGCGTCCACCACAGGCGGCGGCGCAGGCGGCGTTCCCAGGCGGGCACGGCCGTCCAGCCGGTGGGATCGCGGTGCAGGCCCATGGTCTGGCCCACGGACACGGCCGTTGCCATGAGAGACCAGGAAAAAGCGGTGTCATGCAGGTACAGGTTGGTGGGCAAGCGCTGCTGCAGCAGCAGACAGGCCTGCAACGTGCTAAGTGTGGGCCCGTGCAGTTCTTGCATGATACCCAGCCAACACAGGCGGTACAGCTCGTCGCTTGACAGTGGGCGCAGAAGCAGCGCGTACAGTGAGCGGTCGTGCACGACAAATGGCAGCGCCGCCGCGCACATGGCCGTCAGCAGTGCCAGCGACAAGCGGCTCTTCCCAGAAGAGGGCGACGATGGCGACATTAACTCGTCGGGGCTGGCAGGCAGCTGATGCGGTGATACAATAGGAAAGTAGGGATCGACAAAGCGCGTGTACAGCTGCACGAGGCTCCAGGCCGTGGCCGCGTCCACCATCTGCCACAGCGTGGACCAGGCGTGCTCTGAGGCGGCGGCGTCGGGCTTCGGCTCGGCCTTGTGGAGGAGGGCATGGTCGGTAATGCCGAACATAACCGGTCCGCTCTCCCCCACGCTGTCGTTCAAAGTCTCACTTCGAGTCTCAGTCCCAGCCGGCTGCGCGACACGCCGATACTGCAGTCCCTTAACAGACGCTGGGGCCACACCACTCGCACCATACGGCTCCCGTTGGAGCAGTAGGGCGTCAGACACCCCGGTCGGGCCAATATAGAAGCTGAATGCATCTGGTAACACCTCAAGCGATCCTTGGGTTGTAAACGGTTCCTGTTCCATTGTTGGCGTCTGCGCTCGCGGCACCGAAACGGAAGCGGGGGACCGTGGTGACCTTATGCTCCTCTCTGTTGACATGCTGAGACCGGGACTGTGCTCGCAAACATTGCGGATATGTCGAGGACTCTGGTCGTAGGGACTCGGGCGGCCTGCACTGGGTACTTCGACAAATGGTGGCTCCGGCGAGTCGTATGATTCACCGGGGAGGTGAAACCGGAAGGCGTCGATAAGTTCGTCGCTGGGGAGCGCCAACGCTGGCGGCCGGGCAGGGTTCACATCCAGGTGCGCCGAGGCATCGATGCTTTGCCACGTTGGTAGCGTCCCAGTACCAACATCCATGTTCTCCACAGACAGGTGATGGTCGTGGTATCCACCGGCATCGGTGCCCAGGGAGATCGGTGTCCTTCCGGTATGCAGGGAGAAGATGGCGGTATCGTCGAGCCAGAGCGGCCTGTGCAAGGTTAGCGGATCAGCAACCGAGATTTTGGGTGTACACAATGCACCGCAAGCAATGAGTAGGCGCCTCACCCTTGCTCGTCTGGTAAAAACGGGGACACCCTGGCCAGAGTCAACTCGGACGGCTGAGATGGGCGGTGCACCGGCCGCTTCTTCTTGTCTGGCGCCTGCTTGAATGTACAGGACAGGGTCTTGCCCCGGCAGCGCTGGCACGGCGGGCCGGTGGGCATGTGGCACATGACCTTTCGGCGGCGACAGGCATCGCATGGCCGGGCCTTGCGCGACTTGTAGAAGCGGCCATGAGGTGGCGCGTCGGCGCGGACCGCAGACGAGGAGGATGGAGCCGCGATCGCAAACGCATCCATAGGAACGAGGGGGATGATAGAGGGGTACTACAGGTAGTGGGTGATGGCAAAGAAACCCACGAACACGAGCTGTATCAGTAGCAGCAGAGAGTGATTGACAGTCTGAGTGTGTGGAAGAATTGGCAACGGAGTACGTAGTTGCGGTGGCCTTACCACCGAGGGAGGGGACCTTTGGCAGGCATCGGCGATGGCCGATGCGATAAGGTTGGCCAATCAGATAACACTGCTCGGCGAATTAGTCGACTTAGTGTGACTAACGCCGAGGTATGATGCTCGGTGTGCGTATTTCATTTTTGCATCATTTTAATTCTGTCTACTAAATTTCAAAATCCAATCTGGCTACTCCGACACTGCCATTGTCGCCTCCCGCTCCAGCAGCTCGTTGAGGAACTGGTGTGCAAACATCGGTGTCGCCTCGTCGTCGGTCATGGGCAGCAGCGGTCGCCGAGGTAGAGGACTGTAGCCGAACTGCCGGTTGAGCAGTTTCTTCATGCCAGGGATCTGTGAGGTTAGTAAGATAGTTCGGACGAAAGAAAGAAAAAATATAAAGAGAAACGAGATGAAAAGGAAACAAGTGAGAAGAGAGACAAAGAACTCACCCCTACTTTCAGCTGGATGCCGTCGGCCAGCGACACCAGGTTCTGCAACTCCTGCGCCTCCTTGTAGCTGGCCGGGTCGTCCACTTTCTGGCAGACCTCCCACAGCCGCACACACACACGCGGCGCCAAGTTGGGAAGCCCGCTGATGGCGCCGGCTGCGCCGGACGACACGGACGGCAGTAGAAAGTCGATGAAGCCGTCGATGACCTGGAAGGGATAAGGGCCGAAGCTGCGCGGGTGTGCTTCGCAGAAGGCCTTGCAGCGCACCTGCGCCGTGATGCGAGTCAGCTTTCCGACGTTGGCGCACGTTAGCTTGGCACCGCACACGTTGGGAGCCGCTCGCACCACGTCAACAATGGTGTCGCTGTCCATGTCAATGCCGCCCGAGACGGCTGGGAAGTTGTAGAGGATTCTATAATGGTCAGCACTGTACACTTGTAGGGTAGCGTGCTGGCTTATTGACAGTAACTCAACTCACACTGGCACGGGTGATGCGGCGGCTAGGTCAATGTAGAACTGCTTGACAGCAGCCATGTTGTTCGCCACAAGGTTTCCGGCATAGTAGCCTGGTGGGATAGCCAGAACAAATGCTGCACCGGCCATAGCGGCATCTTGTGCCAGCTGGATCGACTCGCGCGTGCTGGAGGCACCGGCACCGGCCACGACTGGTACAGCTTGCAAGCCGGCGTCGTCGAGCACGGCACGCGCCGTCGCCACCAATTTTGTGCGCTCCTCGCGTGTCTGCCTGTCAGCATGTATGAGTACAACAAAGACAGGTGAGAATGCGGGCCTACCAGATGGACTGCCTCGCCAGCAGTACCAGAAACAACCGGCACGGTGCCTGCCTTGGCGATAACTGTCGTCGTGTTAGACTGTAGTGCATTGAAAATGTTTGACAATGTTTTCCACAAAACAGACGCATCCACTTACAGAGAACATGTTTTTCAAACGCCTCGTAATCTGCAATGTGGTCAGCCCCCCTCCTCATGCTCTCCAACACTTACTATCAATACCCACCGACATCCTCAGCCTCGTCGAAGAAGCATGGGAGAGGCGTGTAGATGCCTCGGGGCAGCGCTATCGTCGTCATGTTGGATGATAGTTGTTGATAATCGACTAGTGATTGATTATTTCATTGGTTCAATGGTTATTGCTGCTTCACTGCTCTTGTTTTATTTGTTTACACTGTTAGGTCCTTTGTTAATGTGTTATGCACGCCCACACCGAGATCAGGGTTTCCTGTTCGGGCCTAGTCTGGCGCGGCCAATGATACGAGTTGGCCGCCCTTTGGTGCTGTTAACAAAGCTTTATCAGCTGGGCAGTGCCAACCTAATCTGCATGGCCAATTAAATGATTATGATACACGGTTACAGTCTATCAGTATTATCATGATGATGCACTTGATGTTTATCAGTCCGAACACGTCTTTTACTGTAAGACACCACGCCCGCCCTCAAGAACGGTTCCATGCAATCGTGTCCTGGTTCGCCATGTCGGTCGTACCGTGGGCGATCTGCACGCCGACAAAATGGCCAACGCCATCCCCCGCAAACACAATGCAGTCCGTCGTGTGGACTCCGTGGCGGGAGTCAATTTTGTCGCCATTGAGGTCAACCAGGCACCAGCCGCCGTTTTCACATAGGCCGAGGGCTAATCTCCGTATCTCTTGTTTCGTTTCTTTCTCTGTCCTAATACCGTCCGCTGGTGTCGTCGTTGCGGAACACGATATGCTTGCCATATCTGACATCGCTGCTTGACTACTAGAAGAGGTCAAAGTCGGCCTGGGCTAGCTCGAGTGGGGTGGTGATAGCGACGTTGCTAGTCGGGGTGGGATGGGCGGTGGTACTGAGTTGTGCCCCCGGGAGCTTAAACACCTAAAGATTGCATGTGGTGATGATCGCTCACGTCGGAACGTCATTTAGCTCTCAGATAACATCGTCTCTGACCCGGACTCAATACCTTCAACTCACAGTCGGTAGTTCCATCACGCAATGCTATCTCAGAGAATCTATCAGCGCCACCCTTGCTTTCCTCGTTCTTCTAGCAATTCGAAGCGTCCGGCACCTGACGAACAGAATGTCAACGTTTTACGAATATCATCGATAGCGCTGCCGGTACGGCGTATCGACAGTATCCCATCTTCTCTGGCTCGACTATTCAACTGTATATGTTTTAAGCATGTTTGGAGCTGTCACAGGAGGCCTAGTCTCGTGCGGAATGCAAGAGGGGCTCTATATAACTCATCTAAGAGAGGCAAGGCATTTTGTGTTGATCTATTGGTCCTACGAGGAAACAGCACGGGAATGGCCTTTGTTTCCCGGGAACTGGAGCCAGAAATGAGACAGCAAGATTTGGTTCACGAGCCGAGTAGAAGAGGTCCCCGATGTATACAACATACGGACGCTAGGAAAGTCCGGCTCATTCTAGCTAGGGAACTCGTGAGGAGTATCACAGTGTTGGCATCGCGATGGGATATTTATCGTCACCTTTTAATCTTGGTATGTATTTCGTTATCAATAGCAGATCTGGCGCGTGCGTTTTTTGGTTCCCGCTGCTTCCTCCTAATCCCATTATTTCCTTCACTCTCCCGTTGTACTACTATACCGCTCTATGTCGTGTACTTGAAGCCATCGTTCTTCAGATCGGTAATGTCCAGCCAGTCGCGGTCTGCCACCGTGTCACTCTCAATCGCGGCAGCACGGCGACGGTTATGGGCATGGCACAGCGCGCCATAGGCCAGGATGGCCACGATGGCAACAGCATAGCACACGATCATAGCGATAGTGCCACCCGTGTACGCGGGCGCCTGGTCAGCGCGGAATGTTTGAGGACCGATGATATTACCCGTGGCCCAAGCGACGTAGAACCAGGCGTAGAGCACAATCTTCTTGGTGTGGCCGGCAACGTTGGCCTGGTAGACGGACACAAGGGTGACGTATGGCGCCCAATACGTGTAGAGGATGCTGCAATTGTTAGTGACGAGGAGGGAGCGGAGGCGGGGAGGGTGGTTGAGGTCCAGGAGAGTGTATTCACGTGACTTACTAGAGACCGACGAGCTGACCAGCGAGGTTGGTGCGAGGCAGGTTATAACACAGCAAGGCTCCGAGCAGCGGCAACAAGATGGAGGTGGCCACCATGACGGTGCGGTAGCGGCGCGTGGTGGCGGCGAGATAGGACAGGGCGAGGCCGGAGAATGTGCTCATGGCGCCGGGGGGCATGGCCAGTAGTGATGTCTGCAGGGGATCAAAGCCAAGACCGGAGATAATAAGCGTGTTAAACGTGGTAAGACCGCCGTTAGGCACCTGCAGCGCCACGATGGCGATCCAAATAAGCCAGGTTTTGGGGTCGATGAAAGCCTCGACGATCTGGTCGTACTTGATCTTCTTGGTCTCGACGCCGGTGTTGTCAGAAGCCTTGCGCTGGATGATAATGTACTTCTCGCGCGCAGTGAATCGCTTGGCCTCGTGCGGATTGCTGGGCAGGTACATAAATACGACGACGGACCACACGGTGGTGAAGGCTCCGCACAGCAAGAAGATGACCTTCCACGTGGCAAAGTGGCCCTTATGGTAGCCCACAACCCAGGCCAGGAAACCGTTGATGATGGGCGCGACGACATTGAGGATGATGCTGTTGCGCTTCGGCTGCTCCTCGGGGCGGTACCACATGGACACGATCAACGTCACGGCCGGGATGAGCAGCGCCTCGAAGCCACCCAGCAGGAAGCGGCAGACAAACAGGCCGGCAAACGACGTGCAGGCGGCCATGCTCATCTCGAGGATCCCCCAGCACAACACGTTGAGCGAGAAGAACGTGACGACCGGCATGCGCTGCAGGCAGTAGGCCGCCGGGGCCATGAACACCAGGCCGCCGAAGAAGGGCGCCGAGCCCACCCACGAGTACTGGGAGCCAGAAAGGCCGAGGTCACCTTTTATGTCGTAGATAGCGGCCGCCGAGATGGCCGTCTTGTCGAGGCCAGAGAGCGTAGCGCAGACAAAGAGCTAGGCTGTTAGAGACGAAAAAGCTGTGACATGGGTGTATCGCCGGTACAGGGGAACACTCACGATTGGAATCAGCCACCAATCCACCTTGCGCATCAGCTTCTTCTCCTCCTCCTTTGTCCAGCCCTCGGAGCCCATCGTATCGGCATAGTCGGCAAGAATCCGTGCGGCAATGTCCACTTCATTGGCCTTGCCAGTCTTGACGGCCTTGACGGCGACAGGCGCATCGGCAGCCGGCGCAACGGCTTCAATGGCCGTTTTGGGCTCGTCGACACTGGCCATGTTGGTTGGTGTTGTACTATTTGTGGAATGAAAAAGAGCTCTGAGAAGGAGAAGAGGAAGCTCGAAGTTGCAAAGGCGTGGTCTTTCTGGTTGTTGACAAAATAACTGTCTCGTGGTGTGCGGTTATAGCGATGATAAATATAGAGATCATCTCGACCATCGGAGCTATATACACGATGCGTATGTCGTACTTGGAGATAACATGGAAACGTTGGGGCGTGTTCGCAATAACCCTATTGATGATGGCACCCGCCACGCAGGCCGCTCGATAAGAATCAACTGTAGTGCAGTCTCTGGATGTTTGTGTGTCCTTTTTTCTTTCGGCCTTCATTATCGTACCCATTCATCTTATCCAATACTCTCATATTCCCAATATCCGTGGGACGACCAACAGTGGTGTGAAAGGCGGGGTCCCCTCATCGCCGAAAGATAAAGGGCCTCGATAAAGACGGCGGTAATAGGCAATGATGATATAGGGCGATAGAGCCAGACGGCCCACAAGCTAGGCTGGGAAACGCCTGGCGCCTCAAGACAGCGGCCAAGGCTAAGGGCTATTAGTGCTGGCCGCAGTGGAGCGGGAGGGGCGTGGCCAGCGTCAACCAGGGGTACTGCAGCGGCCACCGTGTCGGCACATCAGGGCGGGCAACAGTAGTCGGCCAAGGTTGTACGGGTACGAAGCTTATTGCATCCCGGGTGTGGGCGTGTTCACCGTGAGATTATTGTGGTAAAACGCTTCGTGGAGGCGCGGGCTGCGGCAATGGATGGAAAGTCTACACTTAGGAAGCGCGGGCAGCACGTAGGCCGATGCCAAGACATCAAGTCACCAGCGCATACGGACGTACTACAACACATACACAGCGACATAAAACAAATGGAGGTCACCCATGCTATCGTCCCTTCATCGTAACATTAGCTCCAACCATAATCACAATCCTCACCACCAACAGACGCATCTCCAACGCAAACCCATCATGATCGCTAAGACCGATTCCGCGGCCCTCTCCCCGCCACTCTACCCCGACTACCTCCGTGTGTTTTACCACTCTTCCTGTCCTCTCTATCATGTTTAGCCGGCCATACTGACTGTATAGCGCACTATGACCCCCTCGAATCCATCGAGATGGTCGGTCCCTTTGAGCACGACGAGCCCGGCCTGCGCGCTGACAAGAAATGCCCGAACCTGCTTAAGGGCGCTACCATGATCTCTGATCTGAGCCCGCACTGCGGTACCGAGATCCTAGGCGTGCAGATCTCTCAACTCTCCGAGGCGGGCTTAGACGAGATGGCCTACCTGTGTGCCGAGCGCGGATGTCTCGTGTTCCGGGACCAGGACTTTGTCGACATCGGCTTCGAGGCCCAGAAGAAAATCGCGTCGCACTTTGGCCCGCTGCACAAGCATGGTTGGATGCCGCACCCGGAGAACGGGCCGGCTGAATTTGTAATTGTTTATGATTCCAAGGAGTAAGATTCCACTTTGTCTTTTTTATTGACTTGTTTATACTCATCTAATACTTATCCAAACCTTATAGTGATCTCCGTATCCGTAAATCGTGGTCGCGAAAAAGCCCGATTCAGTTCCACGTCGACCAGTCGCCTGAGCTGCAGCCTCCTGGCGTGACCTTTTTCTGTATGCTCGAGTCTCCGCCCGGCTCAGGCGGCGACACCATTATCTCCAATATGTATCGCGCATTTGATCGGCTGTCGCCCTCCTTCCGCCGCCGCTTAGAGGGCCTGACCGCCGTTCATACCACGGCCAACCCGATTGCACGCGAGATCCGCGACAACGGTGACCTGGCCGTGCTGCGCCGCCCCATCACCAAGGCGGTACACCCTGTCGTCACCGTGCACCCCGTCACTGGCCGCAAGGCGCTCTTTGTCAACTCGTCTTATACGCAGCGTATCAACGGCTGGGACGACGAGGAGTCGGACATGATGCTACGCTTCCTCTTCGACCACGTCATCCGCGGCCAGGACTTTGCGTGCCGCGTCCGCTACGAGCCCGGCACCGTCGTCGTCTGGGACCAGCGCTGTACGCAGCACTCGCAGACGCTCGACTACGAGGCCGGCGGTCGTCGTCACGCCTTTCGCCTCACACCACTAGCCAACGTGCCTATCCCTAGCAAGGTAGAGGAGGACGATGGAGAGTGTGCAAAGGACGAGGAGCGGGTTATATTGAACCTGTGTTAATCTGAACTATGGTGTATGAGGACGAAGGAGATAGTATACATAAATAGTGGTAAAAAATGAACTACCATATCACGCTTGGCCACCACGGGCAGGGCAGGAGCAGAGATGACTCCCCGGACGACATTGGTCGTGGAAAGCAGAGAACGGTTCTCCCACATAGACATGGCCTATGATTGGTATGTGCCAGTCACGAGGGAGTTAAGTGTGACTGCGTAAGAAACAAGGAACAGTCCGGCATAGAGACAACACCACCACGAGAATGACATCTGAGTGACTATGGTCTCCATCCGTACCACGCCGCGTGGCTTTTCATTGTCTGCCGGAGGAGTGTCATTGCC
Source organism: Sporothrix dimorphospora (assembly GCA_021397985.1). Lineage (NCBI taxonomy): Eukaryota > Fungi > Ascomycota > Sordariomycetes > Ophiostomatales > Ophiostomataceae > Sporothrix > Sporothrix dimorphospora. Next base: position 128,153 of record WOUA01000067.1, read on the forward strand.
AGTGGTCATTGCCGGTGGATTTGTCGATGGTCATCTCGGTTTTGGCTTCTGATCGTTGAGCCTGGTTACTGTCGTCAGCTATGTTGCGTGGTCGTAGACTTGAAGTATGGGTGATCTGTGATGTTGACAGAGGCATGTGCAGCGTGCAGAAAAGGTCTTTTTGGTCTGATTTCGCTTCTGTCCATTATAGAAAAAATTCCCCGATGACCTATAGGTTAGGTCCAGTCTCTTTCAACATCTACGTAAGAGAAAAACATTACATCGCGATAACCAAGATAAACAGAATAGGCCAGTGATGGTAAGCATTTTCGTCGGCTTGCACGCACATTTGAGAGCCTTGTCGATCACGTATGCGTGTACAATTCCCCGCTTGTACCTTTTTGAAACTGGAATTTGCTCAAACAGAGACTATTTCAATGCAGCGTCTGTTTTGGGAAGTGTCTGGTGGATGGGGAAACGATTGTCGTATTTTCTTCATAATGTAGATGGATTTGTTGTCACTTTAGGTCGTATAGGCAGAGTATGCTGGGCTTCAAATATGGAGACACCAAGAACCTTAATGGCTGTTCTCCACGTGGAGTGGCTCCAACCATTATCGCTTACTTGCCGGTGTCAAGTGATGAGCATGTTTTTCGTCGTCTGATTTGATTTGATTCATTAGATCTAGACCAGTTAGTGGTACTAAAATGGCCCGACGTCTCCAAGCTTGCAGGGCTTCGCCATTTTAGGCATACGAATCTTCGGTGGTGTCGACGCACGGGAGGTAAGAATGTTGATGGTCACCGGTTATTCCACACTCTATCTCCACCGGCCGGAAATCGTGAACCATTTTGCTGCCCTATAGCAGCAGCCTCTCCCACCCACCTGTGGTCATTCTGTCTTCCTTCTTCTCTACACAATAAGCATGGCTACAGGGGCCTCACGCACAATCAATGTCCATTACACACACAGACGACGCATTCAAACATAGTGGAACCATTGAATGGCCCTAATGGACTGTATGTATTGGCTGCACAGAATTTTTACTGCTGCAATTTGCTAGCTAGGCTACGTGGCAGAAGAGATATATACGTAGAAAACTTCTTGGAACTTGAAATTTCAGATTACAGTGTACCTCGCCTTCACAGCCTCGCTTCAAACTTGCTCAGGCCCTGAGCATCATGGGCATCACGAATGGCATTTGCCAGAGTGGCGTCGACCTGTTCACGAATATGTTATAAACTATGCAACGCAAAAAGACAAGAGTGTGAAAGGGAGCCCGTGCATACCTCATAGTAATAGATCCAGTTGTTCTTTGGATCCCAGACAGACTCAATGCGTGCTTGGATCTCGCCGTTTGGAGGCAGGGCCTGTGCAGAAACAAGTTGCTCTGCCTCTCCGTATCCATCGAGAATACCGTACAGGTCAGCGTAGTGAGGTGAGCGAACACGGTCATATAGAGACAGTGCAGCATCAAGCCGCGCGCGAGTTTCTGTGGCGGGGGGGTTGGCAGCTCGAAAAGCCCATGCCAAAGAACCGGCCAGAGTGAATGCATCCTCGAGGGCAAATCCTGCCCCAGCTCCGAAGGCACCCGACAGCGGATGTGAAGCATCGCCGACAAGAGCCACGCTGCTCCTGGCAACAACTGTCTCGAGGCGCGGGCCAGCGAAAAAGTCGTACTGCTGAACGCTGGTGACGAGCTGCAGGATCTGCTGTACGGGTGGACAGAACTCAGCATATTTGGCAACAAACTCGGTCACTGATGCTTCACGGCCCCAGCTGGCGCGTAGACGCTGATCATCGCCTCCTGGATCTTTGCCCTCGATGATGCGACAGGTGATTTCAAAGGCATCACCTCCAAGCGGACACGTGTATACCCATTTGCTGTCGGTGCCATGCCAGAAGATGACCTCAGGCAGCATACCGTTGACATCCAAGGCATCCGATGTGCGGACAAGAGCACGATATGCGGTGGCGCCAGTGTAGGACATGCGATGCTCTGGGAAAGAGAAATCTCGGACTGGCTACGTGGACAAATTCGTTAGTTTTCGACTGGTTTGTGTGGGATAGGCGAAGATTGGTTTCTCACAGATCTTAGGCCGTCCGCTCCAATAAGCAAGTCGACTTCGTCTACTATGCCATTTTCAAATGTGAGACGAATGCGTTTCGACGGCAACTCGTCAATGCCAACCAGCTTGTGGCGAACACGTACGCGGCTCTGGTCAACCTCTTTGAGTAGTGCCTGTTGAAGTACGGCCCGGTGTGCTCGGCAAGGCTGGTGGTGTGGCGCTGTTGTCGTTGACCCCTTGGTGTCTGCCGCAAGCACGAGGTCGCCTGTGCGGCCATCACGGTGCTGTGTGATATGTCCGTTGGTTGGCCGGAAGATGTCCGATTTGCGCAAGTGCTTTGCCGCGCCGAGATGTTCCAGCATGCGCCATGTGTTTCGTTGGATAGTGAGACCACTGCTGTATTCGCTGATGACGGACTTCTTCTCGTATAGATGCCAATCGATGAACGAGAGTCGGGCCAACTCAATTGCGACGCCTAAACCGGCCGGGCCGCCGCCGATTATGGCAACCTTGAGTTGAGGAGTCATTGTAAGAGAGTAAGTGGGTGGTTGCTGCTTGGATAGCAGTCTGAATATTTTTATCGGATGCAGTATAGATCTTCTCCGAGTTCACTTGTGTATTTTTGTGTGGTAGTTACTTTTGTAACCATCTGTTTATTAATTAGAATACTAAACGTACCTTTTTTGATATGATGAAAAGGACAAAATCATGCTACTCACATTTCCATGGTACCCAAACAGAAAAACCCAATAAACGTAAGTGCCAGCTGGCAGCAATACAGCATGTCGGATATAACTTGTATCCCGATGTACCTGGTCTAGATGGCATATTGACATGTCGACATCGAGGCTAGTGATTGCAACGAAAAATAAGCTGCTGGCGGAGCGGGGAATCCGCCGCGAACTCTACTAATAATGCTAACTTACACGAAATAGGCAACGCCGGCCGGATATAGCGCTAAGGCTGCCGGGAACGGGAGACGGCACAGCCACCGAAACTTGGCGTTCGGGACAGCATGTTGCTCATGACATACGCACATTAGCGTGCAAATAGTCTTCACCGAGGACCTGACCCTCCGTGTCAGTTTCAAACGGATAAGGGGTAAGATGGCGAAACATTGCTTTAAGATGAGTAATTACGATGGTTCGATTTAATTGGTGAAGTTCCCTATCATGGTAGTCAATAACTGATAGGATATCTGCCCCTGAGAAAAGAGTCGGAGCTACAAGAGACAGTTGCATTTCATCTGACAAGGACATCAACTAACCCTCAAGACTATGTGGCGGGTGGGTTGTTCAAGTCCCGCATGATGGCATTTTGTGCCTCAAGCTCGACATCATGCTCAGTGAGCCAATTGTTGGGCGGGTTGCGCTCCACAAACCTCCGTATCCACTCTTTCTCGTCTGCCGCCGCCTCTGCCACATACCGCGCGTCGTTCCCGTCCAACGTCATCTGCTGCTCAACACGGAATAGGAATGGTAGGCGTGTCTGTTCAAATATGCGCAAGGCCTTTGCGATGTCGTACCCGTGAGAGACAGGATCCACTCTGTCATCAACTGCCGTTGATAGACTTGCAAACAGTGCCCGGTAGAGGGCCCAGCAATCTCCAAATCCCATTGCTGCACCTGCACCGTATGCACCGGCAGTCGGGTGTGCTGCGTCACCGACAAAGACAACCCTGTTGCCCTGAGACAACTGCTTCAGCCATGGCCCTGAGTCGAGAGGATATGCGTCCAGATCGTCAACGACATCAAGGACTCGGCTGATGATGGGGTCCCAGTCGGCGTACAGTTGTCGAAGCCGCTCCACGCCCGCACGTCCTATTGGATGTTCCCACCGCAAGCCAGTGCTGGAAACATACTCTGGCGCCTCGCCCCGAATAATCACAACGCCATAGGTCCCAAGGCCAAGCTCCGACAGAAAAACAACTTCACCATCCCTGCGCCAGGCCGAGGAATCATCATGCAGGCCTGGGATTCCGGCGACACGTGAGGCCGGGAAGATGGTCCTGTATGCCACCGCGCCCTTGAACCCGACTTGGTGATCTGGCCAGAATTGACTGCGGATGGTGGAGTAGAGGCCGTCTGCGGCCACGATGAGATCAAAGTCTCGAAAATAACCAGCCCCGTCTTCGTCGTCGCTTGAGAACAGCAGCCTCACTGGACCTATGGTGCCATCATCATTCTTCCCTGCCAGTTCGAGGCTGGCTACACGCTGCCCATACTGTATGGAACCGTCTGGTGTATGTGAGAGAAGCAGCTTCAGCAATGGTTCTCTGTGCGTGCGGGCTTGGATGTAGTCTTCTTTGAGGTCGTCAGATGAGTATTTTCGGAGTAACACGTCACCTGTGCGCCAGTGTCTTGTGACATAGACGGCACGGTCTGGTGGTCGGTACGAGATGGCGTTGATCTCGGCAGATGGAATCAACTTTGTGAGAACCTTCAAGCCGGTCACGGTGAGGCTGATCCACGCACCCGCTTCCCGAGCCCTTGGAGCTTTTTCAAAGGCAACGACGTCAACATCCGGAAGCTGCGATAGAGTCAGCACGGCTGCACTGCCAACCAAGCCGGCGCCCACGATACTGTCCAGGGGGTCATGTTAGGAGGCCATCTGCATTAAAAATTTGGTCATGGGATCAAGGAAGGAACCTATATCATCACTCACCCAATCCGTAGTGGCATAATGAATTGCTGAAGCTGGTTTACGAATCCCAACAACAACGTATATCCACAGCATGAATATTTATAAGTAATGTGTCAACCAGCATCCGATGTCTCTTTACGATGGCTGACCACGTAGAGTATCCCAGTGGGGAACCGTAGCTGTGTGCCGATGTGGACTAGGCGTGTTACCTCATACCTCTCGATGATGATGCTATTTTTCTATTTCCGAGGAGTTTTGATTCTACACCCGGCAAAGTGGATGGCAGATCTGCAGTAGCGCCACATGGCATTCCGCGGGTGACACTCATTGGTGTCTTTTGTTTCTTGAAAAACTATTCTAAGCCTTCCTGCATTCGGTGTCTTCTAAAATCCATTGGTCGCTTCTGAAATCCACGATTTCAACCCCTGACATCCCCAGTCTAGTTTCATTTTGTTCTCTGGACCATATGGCGTGTGATGCCACCACAATTGCTCATTGATAGGAAGTCCGTATACGGAGTTACCTTTCCTGTTCGTACTAGGGAATGTTCTTGGGAATGACTTTCCTGCTCGTCGGTACCTTTTGAAGAACGGCTTTTTACTTTGTGTGTCCTCTCGTTTTTGCATTTTTGCACATGAATTTTTTCTTACTTAACCAGTCTCTACCTTCACCTGCATCTGAAGATTCTCTTGTCAACCAAAATCTTTCTCGTCCTGTAATCAAAAAAAGAAGGAGAAAACGGCTCCATCACAACAACACGCCAATTATCGCCATGTCCGAAGTCCAAAATGAGGTGCATCTGCAGCAGCAGAGGAGATCGTGGTACCGATCGCCTCTCTTTTCTGTACTCATGGTGGCTTGTACGGCTTTCACATGTCCGGGAATCTTCGGTGCGCTGAATGGTATGGGCGCCGGCGGTGGTGCAAGTGCCGGCACATCCAACGCCGCCAATGCAATTGTTTTCGGTATGCTTGCAGTCGTGTCGCCTTTTGTTGGCATCTTCTGCAATTACCTCACGCCCAAGTGGACACTCTTTGTAAGTTGCAAAATTCCATGAACTTCCCCAGATGTCCCCTTCTAACAACCGTACCCAGATCGGCACATTTGGTTATGCCCCATATGCTGCTGGCTTCTATGTCGTTGATCATTACGGCGAGTCATGGCTTCTTCTTTTCGGTGCAGTAACCTGCGGTCTTTCCGCTTGCTTCTTGTGGGTTGCAAGCGGCTCAATCATCATGGGCTACCCGGAGGAAAATAGAAAGGGTCTTGCTGGTACGATTCTCTTTCCCACGCTGTTACCGTTCTTGTGTTCGTGGCTAACTAACAATCAATCAGCATCCCTAAAGTTTTCTTTCCAAAACCTCGGCGCATCCATCGGCGGTATCATCAGCTTGGCTCTCAATGCCGAAAAGGCATACCGCGGTTCTATCAGCGAGGCCACCTACGTTGCATTGATGACCATCATGTGCTTGGGCTTTCCCTTTGCTCTCAACGTCTCGACTGCCGACAGAGTCCAGCGCCGTGATGGACGCCCCGTTGTACTCAAGAAAGCCCCGACACTAGCCAAGACATTCAGCATTCTGTGGACACTGATCAAGACGCCAACGGTTCTTGGCTTGATGCCGTTTATGATATATGCACAGTGGTTCCTGTCCTACCAGTGGCAGTTTAACTTTGCCTACTTCACGGTACGGACCCGTGCTCTGAACTCGATGCTCTTCTATTTAGGTGGCCTGATTGCCGCACTTTCCTTCGGCCAACTTCTCGACTGGACCCGCTTCGATCGCAAGACGCGGGCACGCATTGGCTTTTTTGTCGTCTCTATTACCTCGGGTACATCTTGGATCATTGGCCAGGCTGTGCAGCACCACTACATGACGAAACCCCCCACTTTGGACTGGGCTGAAAAGAGCTATGGATTGCCCTGCTTCTTGTTTCTCCTCTGGGGCATTTCCGATCCTTTGTATGTTCTACTTCTCCACTTCCCTCTGCGTTTTTTTGGTATAGTTACTAACTCGACCTTCGTCACTAGGTGTACCGTCTATATGTACTGGCTCACGGGCAGTCTGACAAACAATGTGAACGAGTCAGCCCTCCTTACCGGTATCATTAACTCGCTCGGATCCGTGGGATCGACTTTTGGTTTTGTCGTCTCCGCCATGGACTTCAATTATGATGGTGCCTGCGCCATCAACTTGGCTCTGTTCATTTTGTCACTACCGGGCCTGTATTGGGTCGCATTTAATAGAGTCACGGAAACGTCTCACGGTGCCGACTTGACCGCAATCCGTGAGTACACTACCAAGGACAGTGACTCCTCTATTAAGGAGGTAACCAAGGACGCCGCACTAGAGACAGTTGTTGTGGCCGGGGAGAAAGGAGCTGGATTATCCGCTTAATATTTGAACCGGGCTATAAGAAAATAGATTAAGTCAACCTTTCTTTTTTAAAAATATAGTTACTATATTATGTAGAAAAACTAAATAAACATAATATAAAAAATATAAAATCGGTATGTATTGAAGCAGAGATATTAAGATATGTAAAAAAAAAAACAGAAACAGAAAATAGAAAATAGAAAGTGGTGAAAAAGGAAGAAGAAAAAGATATAGGTAACTTGAAAAGAAATGTGGTAACAGCATACGATACAGGAAAATATCACGTAAACATTTTAATGCACATGAAGTTCCTCCAATGACAAGAAAGAATGCAATTTAAGTCTATGTCTATATATTCCCCTTGGCGACCCTAAACCGTAAGATCGACAATCTCCTGCGCAATCGTGGCATCCTCCAGGACACGCTCGTCACGGCTGTGCTTCCAGGTACCCGTCAAGACATCGGTTCCAGTGAGGTTGCCATCCTTGTCCACCCCGAGCCTTCCGATCACGTTTCCGTCAGCGTCGACAACGTCGGCCCTGGCACCGGGCTGTACGCCATAGGTGACAATTTCGGTGTCGCTGGCGTAGTTGTAGACAGCACTGCGGCCGGTGGCGGTGGCGGCAGCACCGAGCACGAGGATGGTGTTATCACGCACGTAGAGGGGCAGTGAGCCGAAGCCATGGCGCTCGCGGAACCAACCGGGACCGGTACGGACCTTGTTGGTGAAGAAGGAGGTCCAGCGGCCGCGCGGCAGGTAGAATTCGACCTCGCCGTCCTCTTCAAAGACGGGTGCCGCTAACAGGCCGTCACCGATGAAGAACTGGCGGTCAAGGGTCCAGGCGGTCGGGTCGTCGGGGAACTCGATGCTGGTGGCGCGCACACTGAGGGGGATGCACGCAGCGACGGACTCGTGAGCCTGGGCCAGCAAGTAGGGAAGCAGGCGGTTCTTCAGGGCGGTCCAACGTGCGAGCGTGGTGGTGGCGCCGGCGGGAGAGCGATCATCGCCGTCAATGGTCCAGGGCACGCGGTAGGAATTGCTACCGTGCAGGCGACTGTGGCTGCAGAGGAGGCCGAAAGCGACCCAGCGCTTGTAAATCCAGGGGGGTGGCGAGCCCTCGAAGCCGCCAATGTCGACAGACCAGAAACTGAAGCCGGACAGGCCGAGCGAGAGGCCGCCACGCAGCGACTCGGCCATGGCAACGGGAGTACTCTCGCAGTCGCCGCCCCAGTGCAAGGGGAAGCGCTGGGTGCCGGCGGTGGCGGAGCGCGCAAAAAGAACGCCCTGGCCAGCGCCGTAACGGGCGGTCAGTGCCTCATAGACGACACGGTTGTACAGCAGGGTATAGTAGTTGTGCATGCGTGCCGGATCTATGGAACGGTCGTGCCACTGCACGTCGCGCGTGGGGATGCGCTCACCAAAGTCCGTCTTGATGGCGTCGACACCGAGGTCCAAGAGCTTGCCGAGGCTGGCGGCGTACCACGCACACGCGGCCGGGTTGGTGAAATCGACGAGCGCCATGCCGGCCTGCCACAGGTCCCACTGCCAGATGTCGCCGTTGGGCCGGCGTAGTAGGTAGCCCTTGTCAGCGGCATAGGCAAAGGCTGCGCCGTTCTGGGCAATGTAGGGGTTGATCCAGACGCAGACCTTGCGGCAGAGGCCGGCAGCCTTGAGGCGCGCAATTTGGCCGGCTGGATCGGGGAAACGCTCCGCATCAAAGACAAAGTCGGTCCAGGTAAAGGCGCGCATCCAGAAGCAGTCAAAGTGGAAGACGTCAACCTGGATGCCGCGGTCGCGCATGCCGGTAAGGAAGCCCTGTACGGTGGACTCATCGTAGTTGGTGGTGAAACTGGTGCTGAGCCAGAGTCCGTAGCTCCAGGGTGGCAGTGTAGTCGGCTGGCCAGTCAACAGGGCGTAGCGGCGGAGCACATCACGCGGTGTCGGCCCGTAGATCAGATACCATTTAAGACGCTGGCCGCGCACGAGGGTCTCGACGCGCGAACAGCGCGCGCTGCCGACTTCGAGCTCGATGCGGTCGGGCGTGTCTAGAAAGACACCGTAACCACGCGAGCTCAGCCAAAAGGGGATGTTCTTGTAGGCCTGCTCGCTGCTGGTACCGCCGTCGGCGTTCCAGAGCTGCACCTGCTGGCCAACCTTGTTGAACGCGCCGAAGCGCTCGCCAAGGCCGTGGACGGACTCGCCCACGCCCAGGTCTGTTTGCGTGAAGATGTAGTGCGTCTTGTCGCTCAGATCCTCCAGCTGCTGTGGGTTTGACAGCGCCGGGCTGATGGCAAAGCCCACGCTTCGGTGGCCAAGCGAGGTCAGCGTGCGCCGGCTCGCGGCGGCCGCCGCGGGGTGGAAGCGAATCCCAAACGATCGGGATCCGTCCTCATCATTGGCCATAACAGTGGCGGCCACGGCACCCGACGTCAACGTCGTGCCCTGCGCGTTGCTGGTCACCACTGGCTCGACCGCCGGCCGGCCATGCGGGAATAGCTCAAAATCTGGCCCGCGGCGCTGGGCGCCGTCCCAGTGCACTACCTCGACCGACAGTATGCCGTCCGTTTCGGCCTCAATGGTTAGGGTTACCGTCGGCTGGTTTAGTGTGTCACCGCGGGATCGGATCTTGCCCGTCGGGCACAACAGACGCACGCTGCGCGGCGTCGTCGTGGTCTCACAGATCTCTTCTGCATACTTGACATGCAAGCCCTCGGCCGTGTGCCACATGCCATCGCGTATCTTCATGTTGGTGAAAGAGGGGGTAATCGAGGGTCAGTTGGGGTGCAGAGGCCAGTGCACAGCGGCCAAAAGCTGTGGGAGGACAGGAGAACTGCTCTAATGTATAACGTATACGGAACGGAAAAATTAGAGACCACGCATAAAGGGAAATAGTCGATGGCTGCTTGGCCAGTGGATCGCCGGTAGATGAAGGCATATTTTATTCTGCTGCAAGCAAAGCTGCTCCGGCGGGCTAAATGCCATAAAATCACAAGAGCAAGAGGGAATGAAGAAGAAAAAGAATGAAGATTGGACAAGGATGTCCTCCAAGAGGAGAACCTGTGGTGCGGAGTAGGTGACATTGCGTCGGTTTGGAGGGCCGATGCGCCGTAGCTGTGCTTTGAAGGGTGGTATGACATCTCCAACTGACTGATGAATCTGACAAGTGACCAACATGAAGATGAGGGCTGCTGTGTTCAGTTTTCTAGTAAGTGGTGCAGACTGAGTGTGAGTTTCGTGCGTAATATTTTTTGTTTTTGGAGTCTCCTGTATTATGTGCTCTTTTTCCTTATTTACGCTGAAGCTGGGATAGAATTTTTCGGACGCGTCGATAACAGGCCAGAAATAGCATGGCATTTTCAAGAACAGCAAGAGCGTGCGATGGTCGTTCGCCTTTTCCCCAGATCTGGCTTGACCTGCTCCATTGGGGACTTGCCCTAACCCAGAAACCCAGAAGCTCGCCCATAAACTCGCCAGACCACCCTGGTCAATGGCGTGCTGTGGGGTAGAGAAACCCGGTAGCCGGGTGACGTCTGCAGTTTGTTGGTGGAATAGAGCAGGTGCGAAAGGGCGGTTTTTTTGAATACCGCTGGAGCCCATGCCCATATGCTGCCCGGTACCCGGTAAGCCCCAGAGTCTTCTCGTTCTTCGCCCTGCTGAGGAGAAGGCGGGGGTCCGTAGATGAATTTGGACGGAGCAAGGTTACAGGCCAGAAAGCCGGCTAATTTCAAATGCTAGTCTCGTCCATTCAGCAAAGAACAACAAGAATAAGGGAATTTAATCTACCGATTGGAGGAATTATTATATTCAGATGTTAGTCCGGTCCCTTTCGGTCCGGCCCCGGGGTGATCTGGTATATTGAGCAGTTTGTCCATTGAATGCCGCACACAATTCAACAAGTCATAATTAACACGCCTTCCCATACGCATTTCGACCATGCTGACTAGCTAAGACATAGCAGATGTAGTGGCTGTCGGGCCGGTATCCCAGCCGACGAGTAGCGTGTCATGGCGAGTAGGGTGTGGCTATTCATATGACGTTCTTGTTTGTGTACGTATGTACCCCATGGGGCCAGAATCAGGAGATGCTATGGGGTTTTCTCGCGGATGCAAGAGAGATGGTGTGAAGATGTCCTCAAGAGGGTCTAGAAGCGTCCCGTATGAGGCTCTTTTGTAAGAGATATATTAATGGAGATGCTATCAGCCTTTGTGTTTTGTTATCCAGCTCTCGACTTTCCTTTCTTTTTTCTTCTCATCACCATCAACTCCTGTCGTCCTATCTATCCCGTCTGCGCAACATGGCTGATATCGAACTCGGAACGCAGGCCACACTGCACCTGCAGGACAAGCTAGGCGTTACGTCAGTTCTGGAAGCGAAGAAAGCCTCCGATGCCGAGCACGAGGAACCCGCGTGGGTGGCGCTGAAGAAGAACCGCAAGGCTGTCTTTTGGTCTGTTGTCGTTTCCATGTCGGTGATCATGGAAGGATACGACACAATTCTCATCAGCAACTTCATCGGCTATCCTCGCTTCGCGGAAAAATATGGACATGACTACGGCCCGGGTCAGGGCTACCTGATCTCCACGCCGTGGCAGCAGGGTATCAGTATGGGCAGTACCGTCGGTGCCATCTTTGGTACGTTCTTTGTTCTCGGTTCAGTCTCCTGCTCCATCATTTTATCTCTGCTAACAAAACAGGCGGCATAATGAACGGCCAGCTGTGCACCCGCTTCGGCTACCGCAAGGTCATGTGTGTGTCTCTTGTTTTCATGGCTGCCTTCATCTTCATCACATTCTTCGCCAACTCGCTCGCCGTCTTGCTTGTTGGCCAGATCCTCTGCGGCTTCTCTTGGGGTGTGTTTGCCACCGTCGGTCCGTCCTATGCCTCCGAGGTGTGCCCGACCAATCTGCGCGCCTACTTAACGACCTACGTGAACCTTTGCTGGGCCATCGGCCAGTTCATAGCTGCAGGCGTCATGGAAAGCCTTATCAACCGCCCGGACCAGTGGTCTTACCGCATCCCCTTCGCCATTCAGTGGATCTGGCCGGTGCCGCTCATTGTCGGCTGCTACCTCATGCCCGAGAGCCCCTGGTACCTCGTCGGCCGCGACCGCATCGAGGATGCCAAGCGAAGCCTCCGTCGCCTCACGTCCAATCGCTCTGAGGACGAGCTCAACGGCCAGCTGGCCATGATGTTACACACGATCAAGATCGAGACGGAGATCACCACGGGCACGAACTACTTTGACTGCTTCAAGGGCACCGATTTGCGCCGCACAGAGATTGCTTGCCTTTCCTTTGCTGGTCAGATCCTGTCCGGTAGCACTTTTGCCTACGTGAGTTTCCCGTGCCCTGTCCGCTTCCGCACGTCTTTCCGTCTACTCCTTCTTCACAGGCTAATGCAAACCATAGGTCCCCACGTACTTTTTCGAGAATGCCGGCCTGAGTGCCGACGACGCCTACAAGCTGAACCTCGGCACCACCGCCATTGCCTTCTGTGGCACCATCGCCTCGTGGTGGCTCATTACCTACGTCGGCCGCCGAACCATCTACGTCTCCGGCCAAGCCATCACTCTCGTGCTGCTGCTGCTCATCGGCATCGTCAGCGTGTCTTCCCACACTAAAGGCGCCCTTTGGGCCCAGGCCGCGCTCTGTATCCTCTGGGTGCTGACCTACGCAATGACCCTCGGCCCCATTGCTTATTCTTTTATTGCCGAAATCTCCTCCACTCGGCTGCGGCCCCTCACCGTCTGCCTCGCCCGTACGTTCTACCAGCTCGTGAACATTTTTTCGCAGGTGGTTGAGCCGCAGTTTATGAACCCGACTGCGCTCAATGCCAAGGGTAAGACGGCTTTTTTCTGGGCCGGCACTGGCGCTATCATGCTCGTCTGGTCCTATTTCCGCCTGCCAGAGCCAAGCGGCCGCACCTACGAAGAACTCGACATTCTATTCCACCGCGGCGTGTCCGCACGCAAGTTCTCCAAAGAGAAGGTCGACGCATACCAGGGCGTAAACGAGATGTTGAAGATAGAAGAGCCCGTGGAGCACCGGGAAGACGCAACACAAACGAAAACGGGGTAGAATATAGGGAAGTCGGCTCATGTAACGTCGTTCTTTTATTATAAAAGACACCTGTTTTTATGAATAAGTTTTATTTCCCATATTATTTTGCACAAAATAGCTTGTGTCGAAAGTCGAGATGTGAACCAGATATATTCAAAGGTGCAAGGGAAAATGTACAAGGTGTCGACGTTGTCCGGCAGTATGGAGTACATAATGAATATAAGAAACCACACAGACACGTCTGCCTTTGGCCTTGTAACACAAGAAGAATTCTTTCAGTCGATGACCTCTTGGCAGACGAAGCAAGAAGAAGCGATATTCTTGTCGACGCGAGATGCACGCCTAATTAAACCATACACGGAGGACTTGTGGCAGCAACGAATGGACCATCTAGGACCCGAGGCGCTGAGCCAGCTAGACAAGTATACCGTTAGCATCCAAATCAGAGAGCCTAGCATGCTCAAATGCGATGCTTGTGGACGAGCGAAGATGCGGAATCAAATATCTAGAAGACCCGAAGACGCCAGGGAGCTCAAGCCCTTGAAATTCATTCACGTTGACTGGTACGACTTTCGGAATCAACGACAAGACCACTCGTGGACGAGAGAAGGCTCTCATGTCAAAGACTCTAACTGCAAGCACGTCGCAGGCGAGTCCTTGAGATGTGCTCCAAAAGGAGCATCTCCAATACCTAACGAGAGCCACATGATCTGGCACGTGATCTCGCTGTCTCGTTCTAGCCTCGCATTCCATGGCATTGCCACCAGTGGTCTGAATAGGCAATGCCGTCTTCCTGCATTAATCAAGTCTTAATGAGTGATGGAATACTCCGTACTCCGTCATGAATGTGTATTGACTGATCTGTTGTTGGTGCTATGTACGGAGGACGAAGCATGCATAAAAAGAAATAGAAAAAGAACGAGACGAAAAACACTAAAAAAAAGGGGGGGGGGCACAGACCTGGCAGTGGGCCGATCGTGCACTGGCCAATTGGCCAGTGCACAATTCGCAGAGAAAAGAAAAGGAGAAACCCTCCACGTGTAGCGCCCTGATCCTGATCCTGATCCTTCTCGCTCCCGCTAACCTGCGGATCCCCACGAGCCCCGTTACCCTGAGACACGGAGCACATAGGCAACAGTGTTCAGTGAAGGGAAATGGGACCTGAACGTGGCTGTGTGAATGCAGCTGTTGAACGGAGTAACATTCTGAAGAAGCTGGTGGGAGAGGGAGAGATGAGGGGAGTGACGTCGTTAATGTGGATGCCATATTGTCCAGGCACCAGCACTCTGGTTAGACGCCACGATGAGATTGTCAAGATGGTTGAGACCTGGCCATGGGCCACAGACATATCGAGAAGGCAAACTAATTTATCGATGGCACGGCCATTGGTTTCGTGTTGATGGGGCTAAAAGGCGTATCACTGCCACAGCTATCACTTAGGACCCGAGAATATGACCTTTTCGGTGGAGCTACTGCTGCCATTCCATTTCTTCTTTATGGTCGTATAATTACGTCGTATATGTTTTTTGTGCGGAGTAGTTCGTTACTTATGGATCGTTTGAAAGAATTTTCGCCAATTATACTGTTTTCCGATAAATAGGTCATGCTTTTCGGGGCCTAAGGAATAAAGTGTCGAAAATAAGCAACGACTTCATCGCGGCGTATCGCAGGAGTTGAAAAGGGGGTTCTTTTCTGCGTTGTACAAAACATTGCAGCCTAGAAACATGCATTTGGTCCGTTTCAAAACGGCTGTCGAGGTCGTAATATCTCGAAGCTAAAAAAGGCGCCTCCGTATGAAGATGAACAGGCAATGATGCTCTGATGCGATGGTTGATCTGATCGGGATTGAAATTAAACCCCCGCAAGGTTATCAACGTAATATAAAAACGTGGCGGCTGCTGTCACAGGAAAAGAGCTGGGATGCTCGGTAGGCTAATCAACTCGACGCATCTTGAAGCAGGACCTTCAAGAACAAGCCTCACCAGTGGAAAGAACAGAACCCTCGCCAACATGCATTCCTTTGTGCGATTCATCTTTCTAGTGGTTGCGTCTATCAGTACGTCTGCTTACACCCCAAGATATGAAAGGCACGACCGACAGCTAAACCCTTGAGCAGCTTCGGCTTCAGGCCAAGTGACTTTCGTTTCTCCATCGTCCCATCTCGGCTTCAGCCTCGCCGTCCCGACCGACAACAGAAACAGCAACAACACCGACCTCTACTTTGCCATCGCCATGCCCAGCAATCTCTCCTGGGGCGCCGTCGGCCTCGGTAATACCAAGATGCAACACACGCTCGTGCTGATGGTGTACGCGTCGGCCTCTGGTAACAACGTCACCCTGTCGCCGCGACTGGCTCCGAAACACGGCGAGCCCGTCTACGAACCCTCGATCCAATTTACCACCCTCGCGGCGGGCACCGGAATTGCCAACGGCACGCTCACATACAGCGGCGTGTGCCACAACTGCCGCACCTGGTCCGGTGGTTCTGTCGATGTGACGAGCACGGCACAGGGGGCCATTTTTGCTAACGGGCCTAAAGGTGCCATCACCAGCGATTCGGGCGCGGCCCCTATTAAGTACCATGCCGAATACGGCGCCTTTGTCATGAATATGACGGCGGCGACCGGTTCGGCCACGCTGTCGCCGCTCGTCTTGCTTCAAAACAATGTGTCGTCCGGAACCACGCTCGACGGCTCCATCACGACGGGTGCGGCTGACAACGTGGCAGTGGTGCACGCCGTTGTCATGATTGTGACGTTCTTTGTGCTGATGCCGCTGGGCGTTCTTCTTCTGCGGGTCGGAAAGTCGGCGCACTGGCACGGCGTCAACCAGATGGTCTCGCTCGCCGGTGCCGTCGGCGGCAGCGTGTTGGGCTTTACCACGAGTTCGTCATATGTTCGGGCAAGTGTTTTTTTCTTGCTGTGTTTTGATAGTGATAGAAATTCGACCACATGCTAATTCGCCATACAGTCCAGCAGTTTTACCACGGGACACCAACTGATTGGGATCTTTCTGTTCGCCTTCGTCCTGGCGCAGTTCACACTCGGCTTCTACCACCATCGCATCTTCAAGCGCACGCAACAGACGACCAAGCTGGCCCCCGTGCATGTGTGGCTGGGTCGCGTAGTCATTGCCGGCGGGGTGGTTGATGCATTTTTGGGTTTCCCGCTTGCGCTGAACCCAATGTTCGACCTGATCCTCGTCGCAATGGTGGTTGTTCTGGCGCCCACTTATTTTGTCATGCTGTACACCGGGTCGTTTACTTGTCGTCGCCACAAACCTTTCAAAAGAATGGCCGACGAGAACCCGACTTCGGGGTACGTCATGAATCGCGTGTAAACATAGGTAGACAAGGAACTAAGTAAGTAGTTTAGTACAAACTAATTACAGTTATGTTTCCGCGTATTAATTGCTAATAAGATATCGGTCGTGACAAAGAAGGTCATCCTTCGACGGAAGACGATCTTTTGACCAAAGGTGGCAAACAGAAGACGGCCAGATACGACTGATATATTTAGGCCCAAAGAAACCACCAGCCTAGCGGCAGCGTACGGGATCTCGAAGCAAAGTGCTCAATTCCAACGAAACATACAACTACTAAATAACTACATCTAATCATACGCGTGGCATGAGTTATGAGCGTGAATAGAATATCGCTTTATATACGTCATCTCTCATATGTAGTACCGGAAGCCCTTGTTGGGCGGGTCCTCGCGGCCGGCCGCCGCAGCGTCGCGCTCCAGCTGCTCCTGGCGGCGATTCTCGCGCACCAACACGAAGCGCAGCACCACGCAGGCCACAATCGCCATTACGGCCATGCCGGCGTAGAAGCTGAAAGCCAGGACAAACTGCGGCGCCGCGTCGTTTGGGTACAGATAGGAGCCGTAGATGCTGCACAGCGTGGACAAGGCGTTGTTGAAAGCAAGCGCCGCCGAGCGCTTGGCGGGCGGGCGGTGGATAGTGTTGGCGGTCCAGACCATCGACATGTTGAAGCCTGTATAGATTCCGGGCAGCATGATCATGGCGCCAAAGTAGCGCGGGCCGATGCCCGTGGCGGCTGCGGCCACCACAAACCCAACAAGCGCCATGGAGAGCGAGCCGACGGTGTGCCAGAAGCGCTCCTGGGTGCGGTCGGCGTTCCACGAGACGAGGCCGCAGACAATGCAGGCGAAGAGGTAGGGCGGTGCCGTGAGGAGCAGGGTGATCGTGTTGGACTTGCCGAAGCTAGCGACAACGGTGGGAAAGAAGGCGTTGATGGAGATGGCGGACGCAGCGCCGTAGACAATCACCACTAAGATCCAGTTCTTGACGTCGCACATAAGCATCTTAAAGGCGCCCAGTACGGGCTGGGCCGTGGTCGAGACCCAGTCCTCCTCGCCGGCGGCGTCGAGCTCGAGGCGGTACATGGCGAGCTGGCGCTCCTCGTCGGTCAGCCACTTGGTGTTCGCGGGAAAGTCGGGTAGGATGAAGATGGCCAGCAAGGCTAATAGAACGGTTATGGAGCCCTCGATGATGAATATCCAGCGCCACGCCAGCAGGCCGCGGGCGCCGTTCAGCCCGGAATTGATGCCGGCCGTGATGAGGCCCGAGAAGGCGCCCGACAGCATGGAGCCACAGTAGAAGATGCCGGTGCGGAGGCCCAGCTCCCGACGAGCGTACCACATGGACATGGTAGCCACAGCTCCTGCATGGGATTAGCATCGTGTATTGTGCGCTTACTGAATTCATATAGGAGAAGCGTTGTTGGTATCTTACCGGGGTAGTAGGCAGCTTCGACAAAGCCAAGCAGGAAACGAGTCGTGAGCAGACCGCCGAAACTATGTGTAGCACCGCTGCATGCACACAGAATCCCCTAAACATGGAAAGAATATGTAAGCTCCCGTCTTGTTTATTTATGGCATATTATTGCATGGCAGAAGATTCTGCTTACCCAGACCGCCATGCAGCATGGCAGGTAGATACGCGGCCGCCCAATTTTGTTCAGGAAAAGATTCGATGGCACCTGCATTAGTATGTACCCAACAAAGAGGATAGAGACGCAAGTCTGTGAGGAAACAATGGGTTAGACAAGTGGGAGAAGTCCACATGGGAAACTGGGGAAGGCGCTACCTGATACTGAGTGCCTATGAGGCCGAGTTCGTCAACCATGCCACCAAGTTTTGCAGCACCAATAGCATTTCTAAGGATCATGGCATGTTAACATGCGTCTTTGTAATGGTGTCCTTTCAAACTCAACTGCCAACACTTACCGGTCCAGGTAGTTCATAATGTAGATGATGATCAGGGGCGGCAGAAGGCGCCTGTCAATCTTGCGTACAAGGCGCTTCTCCAGGGCGTGGAACTCTTCGTCAGACACGCCCTGGAGCGATGCAGGCAGCGGCCGCACCACGGCAGTCGAGACGGCCCGGTCAAGCGACTTCTTCTCCATCGAGTCCTTCGCGACTTCGGGGTTGGTAATAGTCTCAGCCATGATGAGGTGTCTGGGAATAAAATGGTCGTAAAAAAACTTGTAACAGCAGTAGACCAAAAGCCAATGGGTCTGTCAAGCAAAAGGAAAAATCATATGGACAAGGAAGCAGAGGCTACTTGTTTATATCTCCATGGGCCACCAGACGTTTGGCCTTTGCGACAACTGCAGCATCCAGACGAAGTAGAATGAGGGGAAACACGACAGCACAGCCTTAAATTCTGTTCTATTTACCCAAGGGGGAATTGTTGGCATCCTGGGTTCTCATCAAGGATGGCTATCTTGGACATCCCGCGTCGGACAGTGTGGAAAGCATCAGGGGCGATAACCAACTCCACCTGGTGCACAACTACGCAACGATAACGGTGTGGCCGCGCTAACAATCGGCGCTGGTCGCCGAGACCCACAGAATCGGCAGCTAGAGTGCCTGCGGCCGATATCTCGGGATAGCCAGTTTGTGGGGTAGTATCATCGTCTTTGCCCATCGGCCTGTCGTGCCTTAGCGGCCGAAATGCGTGCCCCTGGGCTGTTTGTTATCCGCGAGACGGCGATGCAGTGTGCCTTGCCGTCGCTTTGTTCCCCAGTTACTTTCATTATTTTTTTTGGCTCGTTCGCCTCGTGGAGACGGATGCACGAGTCAGGATGTATCTCTTGGCAATTTGACATGCCTATCACTCTTTCTTCGTGGAACCAATGACTGACAGTTCAGACCCCGTCATCGGCCCATTTTCTTTTCGCCATCCCGATCCATCTCCGAGTCGCCAAAAGAACGTAGGACATATAAACTGGATAGATACCGACATGACAAGATAAAAGGCCGCGGCAGAACAGCGCTTATTCTATCAGAGCAGATAAGGACCAAAAATAGGTCTTGCCCATTTGCATCCTTGCTCCTTCTTCCCTTCTGCCTCCCCGTCAAGCAACCCAACTCGGTAACGGCACCGAGCCCTCAAACCCTACCGCATACCACCTTGCCCCCTCCTCTTCCCACTATGGCACAAGAGTCCAAGCCCTCCGTCTTGATTGTGGGCGGCGGTGTCTTCGGCACATCGACGGCTTTCCACTTGGCCAGCCGCGGCTACTCCGCCGTCACCGTACTCGACCGCTTCGACGCACCCTCCAAGGACTCGGCCGCCGCCGATCTCAACAAGGTGGTACGCGCCGACTACCCGAACCCGTTGTACGCCAAACTCGCGCTCGAAGCCCAGAACGAGTGGAAAGACCCCAGCCACCCGATTTTCGCCGGCCTCTACCGCGAGACGGGCTGGATCATGGGTGGCCACCAGAAGTCGCTGCCCTGGCTGCAGGGCTCCTACGACCAGGCACAAGCAGCCGGTCGCAAGGACGTCGAGTTCGTTTCCAAGGAACAAATCCACGAGCGCTGGCCGGCCTTTAACGGGCCCTTTGACACTTGGACTAGTATCTGGAGCCCGGGGGCAGGATGGGTGAGTTGAAAGCCCCCCGAAATGAGAGTTGGATCTCCGTACGCTGACACCCCCAGGTTCCCTCCGGCCAGGCCCTACTGCGCATGGCCAACGCCGCCCGTGACAAGGGCGTGCGCTACATTTTTGGAGATGCCGGCTACGTGAAATCCCTCGTATACGACGACCGCACCGGCGCTTGCATCGGTGCCCGCACAGCCGAAGGCACCGTGCACCACGCCAACCTGGTCGTCGTGGCCAGTGGTGCCAACACGGCCACACTGCTGCCGGATGCCGGGATCGAGGGCCCTGCAGAGTGCTCCGCCATCGCCGTTATACAGCTGACGCCTGAGGAGGCGGAGCGGTACCGCAAAACGCCCATCATCGAGGACTTTGAGTCGGCGCTCTACTTCCCACCGGACGAGAACAACCTGCTCAAGATCTGCAGCTGCCGATCGCTAACCAACTACAAAAACAAGTTCGTGCCCGGCTCGTCCATCCTGCACTCGCTCGGCGACTATCCCTACGATGGCTGCCCGACCGAGATTGAGGCGGAGATCCGCGCATTTTTAGCGGACGTGGCGCCGGAGCTGGCCGACCGCCCATTCCTGTCGACCAAGTTGTGTTGGTAAGTAGAGTGAAAAGACCTCTGGCGAACACGAAGGCACCCAACTAACGAAACAGGGACGCCGTGACGGGTGACCTCAACTTCCGCATCGGCCCATACCCCGGCGCCAAGAACCTGTTCGTGGCCACGTTCGGCTCCAACCACGGCTTCAAGTTTCTGCCGGTCATCGGCAAGTACATCAGCGACATGCTTGAGGGCAAGCTGGACCAGGACCTCACGGACATGTGGCGGTGGAAATATGGCAAGGTGCCGGCCGACTTCAAGAACCCGCACCCGTGGGGTTTCCGCGACCTGTCAACGCTGACGGGCTGGCAGAACAAGCACCGGCCCGGTAACGACAAGCTGCCTTGGTTTTGGAGCCGACTGTAGTCGTGGATAGTGGAAGACAGAACAAAGAATTACGATAATTCAAGTAGATACAAAATACCAAGACCGTCAAAACGGGTGCATAAACGTTGGATGTACCGTAGAACTTTGTTCGTCTCTTCGACAATCATATCCATGTAAGGTAGGGTACTTTTTTTCTACACTCAGATCATAATTTCCCGCTCTAAGAAGAATCTTCCTTGGCAAGTTCATTTGCCATGTTCGTGGGGACAGATTTCGCTCCGACGACAACATCAGCGTGAGCTGAGAGTGGATGGTAACCAGTCGGCCCTTGTGATGGAGCACGCACGAACAGCTGCAAGTCGAAACGCCCGTCGCGGATCTTGCCCGCTCGCACCCGTACAAAGAGCCAGTCGCTCCCCTCTGGCGGCAGGTGCGCTTCACCTCCAGATTTAAATGCTACTATTCGGTACCATCGTGGCGCAGCTATTGGGGAGCCAGAATATTTGTCGCGTGGGCAGAAGGCCTCGACAATCCGGGGAAAGATGAAGGTGTCGGCGACAAATACCAGAGATACCTGGGTGAACGACACCACACTGTGTTCCGGTCTGCCGAGGCGGAACCGCAACCACTGGTCGACGATGCTGTTGTCCGTCTTTTTCTTCGGGTGATAGAACAGGACGTGGCTGGCAGCCCGCCGAAATCCATTGTGGCTCGCGTTGAAAAACTTGCGGTTCAGGGCCCAGTGGGCATCCTCGCCTGTCCGTTCAACAAGTGCAAAGCCAATTAGCGGATGAGACGGTGTGGGTGCGAGGCTGCTAGTCGGCCAGCTGGTGGGCGGTGTGACGCCGGTCTGCTTAGCAGGGCTCGTCTGCACGACATACCCCTGGAGATTGGCGGGGGCCGCTCTGCGTCTCACCATCGACGGGCTGCTGCCCAGCGTCAAGTGCTCGAACGACACGACGCCGAGACTTGGCGTTGTGCGGCACAGGAACTGCAACTGCAGGGGCATGGTGTCCGGCTGGCCGAGGGACTGAATTAATTTCAACTAGTCAGGCAAAATGGGGTTGAAATAGAGATGAAAAGCAATACAAGACAATAAGCATACTGGAACCGATACACCAGTCATGGGTCAGGTTAATGGCATACGTAGTGGGCGCCAGAAGCCGCACTGCGGTGGCTTGTTTGAAAGCCATGATGTCGGCGCGGTGCAGAAACAAAGTGCCGGCCATCGGACTAGTGCACGAATAATAATGTCTGGTAAAATACCAATGTGTGCGATGCCAGCATCAAGGTCTACGCGATACGAACTCCGCGCATGGGCCGAGTTGCCGTCGGTCGGCGGTTCCTAGGGACTGTGTGATGACTAATATGCAGGGGTCCCAGAATTCACAAGATCGCCGCCGTGAGACATGAGGAATGCTCGTCTGTCGTATCGAGCTACTCTCCGCTATAAGTGGGGTTCTTATCTCTACAGTTCACGTCGTTGTTGTGTCCATCTTGTCTCTGCCTGTAGCAACGGACCGACACAACTGCGGATACATGTACGATGGGCCGATTCAAAGGTCGCAGCTCGGTGGCATGCGTGTTCTGCCACAGACAGAAGCTAAAGTGCTCCGGGGGTGAGTTGCGGGTGCTTACGATCACGGCAATGACCGACATAGACTCACGCGATAATAGAAAACCCGTGTCGCCGATGTCAGACGCGCGGCTTACAATGCACCTATCCGGCCAAAGACCGCGTTGTGGCGGTCATGGAGAGCCACTTGATGCAGCTGGAGACCGAGGCCGCCGTGGTTCGGAGCATGGGCCTCGCCGAGGCCAATGCGTCCCGGGAGGCGACACGGCCGCCGTCGGCGCCGCCCGTCGCACATACCGAGAATCCCAGCGAGGCGGAGGCTCTGTCTGAAAACAACGACAGCCGGTTGCTAGAAGACTGCAGCGCAGAGCATTTCGTGCAGAAGCTGCGCGAGCTGTCGCTGGCCACAACGCCGGACCCCGCCGGCCTGGGCCTACTGAAGCCGGGGTTGCCGGCCACGCTCGAACTGAGCTATACCTACTCGCGGCTCAAATTCGATGTTCTAAGTGCGCCTTCCTTTTTATCTTCAACGATACCAACAATGTCTCTGATGACCCAACTGACCGGACGGCAGAACCCGAAGTCTCGTTTCGGCTGCCGCCGCTGCCGTACACCCTGCATCTGATGGACGCCTTTGAGCAGGGTTACAGCGACTACCACTGGATGCTGCGCAAGCAATTCCGCCAGCGCCTGCTGGAGACGTACGCTAACCCGTCGTCTCAGGCGCACGACCAGCTCTGGCTCTGCTGCGTGTCGCTTGTGCTGGCGCTAGCCGAGACGTACAACAGCGGGCGCGCGCGCGACACCGGTAGCCTCTACCGGTCTGGGCTCGGGTCCCCGACGTCGCCAACACAAACCACGCAGGGGGGACCGGGCCTTACAGACGTGTTCGGGTCCTCTGCCTACCCGGCCACCGATCTACCCCCGGGCGCCGAACTGTTCGAGCAGGGGCTGCGATTGATACGGAACTCTTCGGAAGAGACCAGCATCGACGACGTGGCGGCCCTGAACCTGGCTGTAAGCATTCGTATGTAGACATGAGCACACCTGGTTGAAGTTACTTACACTACGGCAGGCCTTTTACTGCTACAGTCTGAACCGGCGCAAGACGGCATATCTCATGGCCGGCCAGAGCATCCGCACGGCCATGCTGCTGCAGCTGCACAAGCCTTGGCCCAAGAAGAACACCACCGCACCATCACCACAACAGCCCAGCCAGAACCAGGACAGCAGGGAGGCGAACCGCATTGAGGCCGAGCACCGCAAGCGTACGTGGTGGACGTCGTACTGCATGGACCGCATGGTTAGCACCGAGTTCGGCTTCTCGACCGCCCAGGATCCGCCCACCACCAGCCAGTCGCTGACGCTGCCGTCGAATGCGGACCTGGGTGCCGCCGGCAGCGACGAATTCTTCGACGGGCAAACGCTCGCTGCGCAAGTTCAGCTGTGCCGCATCAAAGTGGCCATTGCCGAGAACAGCACGCGCCAGATCTGGGGCCGTGCCGGGACGGTCTTGAATGGTGATGGCACCGACGAGGCCATCAACAACATTGCGCAGTGCATGAACATGCTGCGTGACTGGCAGCGCAGCCTGCCGGAGGGCATGCGGTACGCATTTGATAATGGGGTGCCAGCAGACGTCTGGGTCTCGCCAAAGGGACGTACGCTCCTGTCGTTGTATCTGCGATATAATCAGGTACGACATGATCTGGTCATCAAATCGGACTTGGTTGTTTCTCACTGACGTGCGTCAACAGTGCATGATCCTGTTGATACGACCGCTGTTGTTGCAGGAGCTATCGACGAGTCTGTCTGCCACGTCATTCTTCTCCAGTCCCGACCTAGTGTCTCTGAAATTAGAATGTCTACGGGCGGCACAGTGCAACTGTCGGATCCTAGTCAGCCTCTGGGCGAATGGAATGATAGGTGAGGCATCCCTCTTCTCCATCATTTGTGTACCGTAAGATTTTTTGTTTCTTTTTTTTCTGTATGAATAAATACTCACGCCTGTAACAGCACGGTTTGGGTACTGGGACGCACTGCATCTTTTCTCCGCCCTGGCAATCTGCTCTCTTGCGCGCATTTTTCAGCCGCCAAATACGACAACTTCACTCACCCCTTCCCCCGCAGCAGTTAATAACGATATCGCGAAATCAAAATTCGGGTCTCTTCATCCAGCTCCACCGCCGCATCCCGTCAGAGGAGCAGTTGACAGCGCGAGCATTCTTCCGCCCAGTTCATATCATCCACAAAACAATCTGTACTCACAGGCTCGTGCTTTACTAGAAGAGATGGCACGTGTGGGTAATCCCGCAGCGAAGGATTACGTAGCGATGTTAGAAGATGTCGATACTTTGGTAAACCGAGAGTTGGCACGACGGACTGCATTCGAACAAGCGGATGCGCTGTCCTTGTCGCAGCCAGGCTTATTTGAGGGTGGGGTTGGTGTGGACGGTAGCGCCGCCGAATCAGACAGCCTCGATGCGTCAATCTCAGGCGTCCCGTTCCTCGACACTGCCGACTTTTCATTTCAGAACATGATGCAAGGCGACGCCTGGCAGGCCATTGACTGGGACGGTCTACTCAACACTTGGCCGGCAGGGCTGTCTTGACCTCTCGGATCTACGTTACATCAGACTCATAATCATTTTAAACCGGATGAGAAAACATTTTTAGTAGCCTATTGGTGTTCGTTTTTTACGCAAATCTCCTATATTGGATCGATCAAAATCCGACCAAGCTCGTCCTGCCGAGATTGATGAAAATCCGACCAGGCTCGCCAATCGACCTCGATTAAAATACGATTAGGTTTGCCAACCGAGTTAAATTAAAATCCGATTAGGCTCGTCGTTAATTAATTCAAACCAACTCGGATAATTTTTCCACTTAAAAAATTTAATATCCGGTTTAAAATAATTATTAGTCTTCTTCGGGCACCGATAGGGCGTGTCCTCCTAGTAGACGTCGTACTTGTAACGGCTGCCCGTATAGTCTGTCAGCAACCCGTAGTGGCCGGCCCCGTAGTCCTGCTGGCGAATAGTTTAAGCGGGGGGTTCCAGGTCTCGAGCACGTCTTCCACCGTCGCCGGGCAGCCCATCGCAAGGGGGCCCAGGGTGCCGATCGCCGCCTTCTCATCCAGAAGCCGCGGCGTCCACTTTGACTGGTCGGGGCCTGTATCCAGAATGCTGTGCAGGACACTGAAGACACCACTAGGCACTCTGGAGTCGCCGCGCGTCAGCTCCTGGTCGAGCGGCAGCAGCGACAGGTTGATACCCGTGAAGCCGCTGACCAGCACCAGGCCACCGACGGTGGAGGCGTACCGACGCGCCTCGACCGGTTTCTCCTGGGCCTCGGCGTCTGTGCGGCCCACGATGGGCGTCAGCATCGCGAAAAACTTGATAGAGCGGGGCTCGCGTCCCGGCGCCACCGCCGCCTGCCGGATGCGCTCCACTTTGGGCTGCAGCGACTGTGGCATCTGGCCGCTCACGAACACGGCATCGGCATACTGGGCGGCAAAGGCCGAGCCGGCAGTCGAGGTACCGGCTTGAAAGAGGAAAGGAGTACGCTGAGGACATGGATCGACGAGGTGTTGGCGTTCACTCGGAAGAAGTGACCCTTGCGCACGTCGGTGGGGTCGATGTAGGAGTCGTTTTCGGGGTCCGGAGCCAGAGCATTATCGGCCCGGGGGCCTTCCCATCGTCTAGGGAGACGTCAGCAAAATCCATAGAGGCCTGACTTAGAATAAAAAGGAACACCCAGTACGCACTTATAGACGACCGGCAGGTACTTTTCAACCAGTTCGTAACGCAGATCGTGCTCGGTCACGGTCTCTATACAAATAGCCTGGAAGGCTGATCGCTTTTACTGGGTGGCAATGTTCCATGACTCGCGGCCGCCCGTCAGGTGGCCCAAGGTAGAAAAACGCTTGGCAAGCAGGAGCTCAGCGGCGGCCAGGACATGGCATACATCGACTAGAACAAGAGCATGAACAAGTCCATACGGGGAGAGAAGGCAGCCGCACAGCAATATACTTTCTTCAAGAAGACCTCCTGGGAAAATGAGCCGCGGAGGAAGATAGAGTAACAGCAGCATTTATGGCTGATTCATTCCATAGCGTTTTTCCCATTGTATTTACATTATTTTACCCTTTTTCTTTGGGCAAGAGGCATTAAACTTCTTATGTCGGAACTATGCAATGACAAACGTCGTCCCCTGTCACGGAACTTTCCGTCTTACAAATTACGAGGATTGATTTCGAACGGCATCGTCTTGTTTCACCACCCCTGCCCCCCATATTTTATAAGTTGGGATTTTAGCCAGCCAGATTCACATATTAAGTGCAAGGAACATTAACGACAATGTTGCCAAGCCCCTAATCGAGCAGCTCGGAGCCGATGGCGAAAGGGCCGATCGATCGGGTGTTGCGACGTACGACGACTCGTGGACGAATGTGTCACGTAACCATCTTACGGAGTACGCGCGTTTAGTTGCCCAGTGAAAACGGGGCTTAGCCAGCAATCTTTGTGGGGTCCGGCAGACCTCCTCAAGGCGCCTTTTTTTCCACTGTGTGTCCCAGCTGTACGGAGTAGTGCATAAGCCGCTAGCACA
This sequence comes from Sporothrix dimorphospora, assembly GCA_021397985.1. Taxonomy (NCBI): domain Eukaryota; kingdom Fungi; phylum Ascomycota; class Sordariomycetes; order Ophiostomatales; family Ophiostomataceae; genus Sporothrix; species Sporothrix dimorphospora. The sequence goes on from WOUA01000067.1 coordinate 155,311, forward strand.
TTCAGTTAAGCAAATTATTACGCCACCGTGAGTCGTCATCGCACCGGCCTGGCACCCCGATTTAAGCATGATCAACACAGACCATTCCGTGGCGGATATGCTCTCAAGCGGAAGAACGACCGCGATCCACATATCACATCGTCTCCCTCCAATAGGCAGAAGGAAAGCCGGCTGCAGAGAAAGCACACAGCCTGTTCCACGGTCACCAAGTGACCGCAGATCTTCGATTATTTTACCCTTGTACAACGAGTTAAAATTGGCCTCAATGCCTCAAGGCTGCTGTTGACATCGCCACGGACGACACGCGGCGTGTGGTTGCGATTCAAGGCAGATCGAGAAAAGATCAGATGGCACTGGTATATAGAGTACAGTAACGTCGGATGTAGATTGTAAATGTCTCTTGTCTTCACACCTCTCCTCTTGTCAATCCACCGACTCGAGACAAACGGACCACTCGCTTTCATACGCGTGTCTCTCACTCTCGGTTTTCAAGATGTTGACCTCCGCACGTTCTGCTTGCGTCGCTGCTTTGGCGGTGACGTCCGCGAACGCCGCAGCAAACAGCACCGCCAACAGCACGACGGCAACGACCCTCGCCGAGCTTTGCACAGCAGCCAATGTGCAGGCCGCGCTGCCCGCCAACGGCACCCTGCTGGGCATCGACCTGATCCCCTCGGCCGTCACGGCGGCCATTGTCTATAATGCTACCGACCAGCAGGTGGGCGGCGCGACCAGCATTGGGTCGTACACCTACTGCAACGCGACCGTCTACTACACACATACGGGCAAGGGCGACTCGGTCTTCATCCGCTACGCGTTCCCGGCACCAGACGCGTTCGAGAACCGTTTCTATGTTGCCGGCGGCCAGGCCTACTCGCTTTCCACCGATGCCATTACCGGTCTCCAATATGGCGCCGTGGGGGGCGCCACATCTGCGGGCTATGACAACTTCGAGACGGCCTACGACGAGGTCGTTTTGTATGGCAACGGCACCATCAACTGGGACGCTACGGTAAAAAATGCTATACCAACTTGAGTTGCGAATTGAAAAACAATTGCTAACCTTAGATGCTGCAGTACATGTTTGCATACCAGGCGCTCGGCGAGATGACGATCCTCGGGAAAGCGATCACGAAGGCGATCTACGGAATGTCCGATGATACCAATCTGTATACCTACTACGAGGGATGCTCCGACGGCGGACGCCAGGGAATGAGCCAGATCCAGCGCTACGGCGAAGAGTATGACGGCGTCATCACTGGTGCCCCGGCCTTCCGCTACGCGCATCAACAGACCAACCACCTGTTGCCGGCCGTCGCGGAGCAGACCATCGGCTATTACCCGCCGCCGTGCGAGCTGGACAAGATCGTCAACGCTACGATTGCCGCCTGCGACCCGCTCGACGGCAAGACCGACGGCGTCGTCTCGCGCACGGATCTCTGCATGCTCAACTTCAACCTGACGTCGATCATCGGTGAGTCGTACTATTGCGCTGCGGAGAATAGCACGTCTCTCGGCCTGGGCTTCAGTAAGCGGTCCTCCCTCGGTAAGCGCGCGGTGGCAGGTAGCACCACGTCTTACCAGCCCGCCCAGAACGGCACGGTCAGCGCTGAGGGCGTCGCCGTTGCGCAGGCCGTCTATGACGGCTTGTTCAACTCGGCCGGCGAGCGCGCGTACCTGTCCTGGCAGATAGCTGCCGAGCTGTCTGATGCCGAGACCACTTACGACTCGACCACGGACTCCTGGGTCCTTGACATCCCGTCGACCGGCGGCGAATACGTCGCCAAGTTCATCGAGCTGCTCGACATCGACAACCTAGCCGACATCGACAACGTCACCTACGACACCATGGTCGACTGGATGACGACGGGCTTCGTCCGCTACTACGACAGCCTGCAGACCACCCTGCCCGATCTGACGCCCTTCCAGGCCTCGGGCGGCAAGCTGATCCACTACCACGGCGAGTCAGACCCCAGCGTCCCCACCGCCTCGTCCGTACACTACTGGCAATCGGTGCGGTCCGTCATGTACCCGGACCTGACTGACGACGAGAGCCTGCTCGCGCTCCAGGAGTGGTATCAGCTCTACCTCGTCCCCGGCGCCGCCCACTGCGGCGCCAACACGCTGCAGCCCAACGGGCCGTACCCCGAGGACAACATGCAGACGATGATCGACTGGGTCGAGAACGGCGTTCAGCCGACGGGCCTCAACGCGACGGTCCAGGCGGGCACCAGCGAGGGCGACATCCAGGTGCTATGCCAGTGGCCAACGCGCCCGCAGTGGGTGAGCAACAGCACGGCGCCCACCTGCGTCAACGACACGGCGTCGATCGACAGCTGGACGTACACTTTCGACGCCTTCAAGGTCCCCGTGTACTAGTTACCGCCGCTCTGCGTTGTAAAAATTAGATATTATAAAACTTTTAGGATAAATTGTACGTATAAAAAAACGGAAAAGAATACCAGACTTTTAAAGTCCCTGAAACGAAAAGTAATCTTAATACCACTTCTTTATAACGGTGGTGAATATAAAGTAGCCTAAGTAGACAAAAATATATTACAAAGGCACTTCCTAAGGGAGAGAGTCTACTAGGTGATTAGGTTAAGAGGGGGTCTTATTCAATAAAAACGGTAAAAAGGTATAACGGTTAAACAATAATTAATATAATAACGTAGGTGGTGGGTGTGGTGATTATATATAATAAGGGCACAGGAATACAGGTTGGGTAGGTTTTTATTTCAGACAATCGGTAGCGACTAAGTGTTCTATCTATCTAGTGAGGAGGAGGCCTCAGTCTTATACATCTATCGTACTTTTTACGGCTTCATACGCCGTGCTTCATTCTCGTATGAAGGTCATACAGCTTTATACTATTAACTTTATTCCTATATAGAGTTCTTTTTAATTAGTTCGTTTATCCGTCGTCCTTTATTTTGTACGGCTTGGTAGTATGGCTGGCACCTTCTAGGCTGCACCTGCCATATCCCTGCCCGGGTATACGCGTTATAATTATTCCGTATACGGGGTTGGTGTGCTTTATTGTCTGGCCTCGTAGGGCCATACTCGTAACACCGATGCAGCAATACATTTGTCGCGGCCTAGTTTATGCTGAGCTGCGGTCTCATATCCCAACACCCAGAATTTAGAGTGTGCTGCCGTTTCTCCATTCCCACACACCCATACGCCTATGGACAATTTCGGCCCCTCGCAGTCAGTTAGACCTTTAGCAGTATGTCCCTTTTGGATCGCTGGGATAGATGCCGATCCGTCGATTGGCGGCTCGAGATGTTTGCTAATAGGATGGACTTGCTTCCGATAGTGTGACAGCTGTCGTCTTCGGAAGCTAAAGGTAAAGAGAGCAGCTCTTGCCCATGTTGCCTGCCTAAGCTACCTATGTAGGATGGGACAGGAATTTTACTAATGATGCGGGGGACTTGCAGTGCTCCAAAGAACGACCAAGCTGCGTCGCATGTGTTCAGAATTGCCTGCCCTGCCACTACAGCGGCAGAACCATTCGGTCTCCCTTGACCCGAGCGTATGTTCGGCTCATCACGCCATGGGATCATTTATGGCTGCAACGGCCGGGCTTGAACACCTGCTGACGGTAGATCAGATATCTGACGAGCGTTGAGCGACGTCTTCATCTGCTTGAAAGGCTTGTCTCGGAACGCCTCCCTGACCTGAATGTCGACGAGACACTGGGACTACGTGGCAGCGACTCACTCGGCAGTCCTTTTGTCCAGACGCCGGCGACCGTTTCAAGCCCTCTGCCACCTGCTGCTTCCGACCAAAGCGGGGCTGTGTCCGAAGCGGTCCCAAGTGAGGCCGATGGCTACGATTGGCAGGAAGAGGCCGTGTCGGCCAACGACTTGGTCGATGGAATGGCAGCCTTGACCATCGATCCCACTGGCGCCGGCTACCTTGGATCGACGGCTGGAGTTTTCTTCGTGCGATCCCTCCTCGTCTGGCTTGGAAACCCCAAATCCCCCGGTCAGGCTCGGCCTCCGCCATTTCCTTGGGATTTTGACCAGACTCTTGGGTCCTCGCGTCTGTCACAGTCAGTCCTGTCACATCAGATCGTCTCTAAACTAATTGACGGATACTTCGACAACTACCATGTGACGTACCCCTTCGTCCACGAGGCGACCTTTCGGGCTCAGTATCATGAGATCATCCCCCGCCCGGGCCAGCGAGCGTGGCAGATGATGTTCAACACCGTCCTCGCCCTCGGAGCTTGGTGCCTGAACAACAGAGAGGCGGACTTGGATGATCACTTGTATCATTGCGCAGTTTCGTTCGGCGAAGATGAGTCCATGTTTGAGAGCGCCAACCTAACCTTTGTCCAAGCACTAGTACTTCTTAGTAATCTGAGCCAGAAGCGGAACAGGCCGAACACAGGGTGGAACTTCCTCGGCCTTGCTATTCGAATGGCAATCAGCCTGGGCCTTCATCGCGAGCTTCCCGAATGGGACATCAGCCTTCTGCACAGAGAGATGCGTTGTCGTGTTTGGTGGGGCCTCTATCTCATGGACAGCGGCGCTGCCACGACCTTCGGCCGGCCGATACTCCTTCCCGGCCGCGAAGCAATGGACGTCAAGTACGTCCTCAACATATCCGACGAGGTGAGAACTACGCGAGTCCCCAACAGAGCTATATGGAGTTCGCTTGACTGACCTCCCCGATCGCCAAAGTCTCTCACACCAAAAACAAAATCGATGCCCGCTGAATTCTCCCACCCCACAATATACTCGGGCATGAAAGCCCAGAGCGACTTCCACGTCCACTCTAACCAGATAGCTAACCGCCTCCTCTCACCCGCGGGCATCTCACTCGACGAGGCAGTGTCCATGAACCAAGTCCTGGACTCGTGGTCTAAGACACTACCGCGATATTTTCAATTAGACAGCGAGCCTTGCGCAGGCGAGCAGTGGTATCGCAGGCGAGCAGTGGTATCTCTTTGCGAGAAATCGACTCTGGTGGCGATTCTGGAACCTGAAAATCATCTTGTTTCGGCAGATCCTGCTCAGGCGAGCCATGAGCCGTACGTCTCGGTCTCCGGCCCCTCCTCTCAACGCGGGCGACGACCGATGCAGAGATATCTGTGTCGATGCAGCCCACTGCACGGTTCTGTCGATCCACACCTACCTAGGAGGGAACGAGCTGACGAGGGTGGTTGGGTGGTACGCCATGTAAGATATAGACCGAACTCCTTGCGCTGCTCTTTGGCAGGCGCAACGGCTCTGGCCCCGATACTAATGAAGTTCTACGACCTAGGTTTTTCCTGTTTCATGCCTCTTTGATTGTTGCACTCGCGATTCTTGGTGACGCGGAGTCTCCGGAGTGCGAGAAGTGGCAGGTCGACGTCGATATGGCCTGCGGTATCTTCCGCGGCGTCCTAATAGACAATCCACTGGCCTCTCGCTGTCTGGAGATTCTGGAGCATATCCTACCTCTCGGCCGGTCGGATGCACTACGGCAGATCCCATTAAGCCAGTTCGACATCAACACTGCCGATCTCTCGCTCTGGCCGGCTGACCTGGCGAACATGTTTGGCTCTTTTTGATGGCCGGATACAGGACAAGGTGGAGGAGGACTGGGATGATCAGACATAAGGTGGACAGACTCACTTGCTTAACGCCATTGGATTTCTTGAAACAAGCTTTGCATTATTTTTATAACTACGCATGGCTACAAGACGAATAGTGGGCTAGGTCGTCGTGGAAACAAAAACACATGGGAGGGCATGGCAATTGTATTATACTGTTAGGGGTTTGCTTATAGCGGCTTTAATTGATGATCCTTTCGTCGGGTTCTATGAGTTTGTCCCTGATCAGTTCGCCATTGGGAAGATCATTAATCTTGACACGACTAGTTGCCGACTCGATAGAAGTCTCAATTCCGGCAAGAATATGCCTCTTCACCAGCCGATCCCTGGCGACCTCAGGATCCACATCGACGAACCACCTGTCACGGTAGATAGATGGTCAGCGCTCGGCGGTCAAAACGGGAAACTCCCACCCCCGGGGCCAATTTTACCTTTCGTCAACGACGGCGGCTATCTCACTCCATGGTGCCACGTCGAGCAGTGTGTAGTTTCCTTCTACGATGACAACCCTGGTTCTTGATGATATGGTCAAGTCGTCGACTATCGGATCCTTTATCGCATGATCAAAGCTCGGCGCGCGGGCGACGATTTCAGGCTCGGTGGCCGTCGTCACCGGCATCGATTTAAGGAGCCCAACAAGCTGGACGACGCCAACTGCGTCGAATGTGAACGGCGCGCCACGCCTTCGGAAGGCAAGATCTGGGTCAGGGAGCGCGGTCAATGCTGCTTTCGAGTAGTGAAATCCGTCCTGTTTCAGCAACTCAATAATTAGTAATTTTATGGCATCATCAACAATGGGTTTGGGTCGAAGGGATGTACGGTACCATTGGCACGACGACAACATCGTTTATCCCTTGGGAGCAAAGCCGCTCAAGGACAGCAGACGATATCGTTGTCTTCCCTGAGCCAGGCACGCCGGCCAGGGCAATGAGAATCCGCTGTTGTGGACATGATGCCTGCCGCGACAGGAGGTGCTTGATGCGGTCACACAGGTGCGAAGCGGTCTCGTCGAGCACTGCCAATGCCATGGGTAGGGAGATAGTCACACATGCATAACCGAAAAATTCCGTTCGATTGGAGACATATACCCCCTCTTTAACTCAAATGCTGGCTGACTTTGTTCCTCCCTCGGCTTTGCTCTCACCGTTTTCACGGCCGGAATTCGTCCCAACAGCTGCGCTCATCCACCCATCGCCGGACTACACTGCTCCGGCAAGGACCCACAGGCAAAAACTCATTCGACCCCGAGAAGGGGGGATGCATTCCCCCGACCAAACAACCGTGCGTCAGGACGGCTTAGCGCGGGGCAAGATGTTTTCTCGGCCAAATTCATGGGTTTGAACTCCACTGGAGTGGGATTTGCTCGCCACACTTGTGGGAACGGAGTACTCCGTACAGTGTGTGGCCATATGTGGGTCCGGACGACTGTTGTCCGGGTGGGGCCCCCGAAAAACCTGGAACCCCCTCGGATCCCCATGGGGTCCCAAACGTTGAATGGGATGGAGTGAGAATTCTGTGTATAAATATACACGTGGTCGCTGTTTTACGTGTTTCTCCAGCTTTTGATGTTTTGATATCATCGCTTCACGGCAACACAGTCCTCGGTCTGGTCATCAGCCTACCTGAACCCTCTTCTCTTCACTCTGTCTGAAATACCTCGAAATGAGTAGCGAAGCACAGCCCGCGGAGCAGGGGCTCAACCCCCCGCCGTCCAAGGGAGCAATGCGCGTTCTGCGCGAGAACCCGTATCTCTTTGGTCTTTGCTCGGTAGGTGGTGGACGACGAACCTTATTGAGTGATTTTCAGCTAACCGACAATAATAGTTCGCGTCGCTCGGTGGCTTCCTCTTTGGCTACGACCAAGGAGTGGTATCCGGCGTTCTGACTATGGAGTCGTTCGCCGCGCGCTTTCCTAGAATCTACCTGGACAGCGGTTTCAAGGGCTGGTTCGTGTCGAGCTTGTTGCTCCTTGCCTGGCTGGGATCTCTTCTGAACAGCGGCCTCGCAGACCGATTTGGAAGAAAGGGGTCAATGCTCATGGCCGTCGTCGTGTTTGTCATTGGTTCCGCCATCCAAGCTAGTGCTATGGACATCGGCATGCTATTCGCAGGTCAGTCCGTTGAATCACACCCACTCATCTTTGTTTGAAGCTAACCATAGTCATTATCTAGGCCGGAGCATTGCGGGTCTTTCCATCGGTATGCTCACCATGATCGTGCCCATGTACATGAGTGAGGTGTCGACCCCCGAGATCCGTGGAACTCTTGTTGTACTTCAACAACGTAAGTCGATCATCTTATCCTAAAATCTTGAGCAATTCCTAATAACGGGCCCTCTTCAGTCAGCATCACAATGGGAATTCTGATCAGCTACTGGCTGGAGTACGGCACCCAGTACATCGGAGGAACTCGATGCGCCCCAGACATCCCGTACACCGGGGGCACGGCTGCGTCGCCAACCTTTGACCCCGTCGCTGATGTTGGCCCTAATGGCTGCACCGGACAAAGCGAGGCCTCATGGAGATTTCCTTTTGCCCTACAGATCTTGCCGGGTCTTATCCTTGGCGTCGGCATGACTCTTTACCCCGAGTCGCCGCGTTTCTTCTTGATGCGCCAACAGGAGGACAAGGCTCTTAAGGCCCTGGCGACCCTGCGCCGAGTTCACCCCGACTCCGACTCGCTGCGCATGGAGTACTTGGCTATCAAGGCCGAGGTTCTCTTCGACGAATCTGTTGCCCACGATAAGTTCCCCGGGAAGAGGGGTGTATCACTTTATCTCGCCGAATTCGTTTCGTTGGTCAATACCTGGCCATCCTTCAAGCGCCTGGCTATCGGATGTTGCGTCATGTAGGTTTTGAAAACTCAACCTCTAAGTGCCATTTGTTCGTAGAACCAAAATACTGACGAGCTACGACAGGTTCTTCCAGCAGTTTATGGGCTGCAACGCCATGATCTACTATGCACCCACGATTTTCGCTCAGCTTGGCCTGTCTGGCAACAGCAGCTCTCTCCTAGCCACCGGCGTGTACAGCATCGTCAACACGCTCTCGACCCTCCCTGCCCTGTTCCTCATCGACAAGGTGGGCCGCCGCCCGCTGCTCATGAGCGGCGCCATCGGAACCTGCATCTCCCTCGTCATCGTCGGCGCTATCCTCGGCGCATACGGCGCATCGCTCCCCTCGCACCCTGCTGCCGGATGGACCGGAATCGCCTTCATCTACATCTACGACATTAACTTCTCGTACTCCTTTGCGCCGATCGGCTGGGTGCTCCCCTCGGAGATTTTCAACCTCGGCAACCGGTCAAAGGCCACGGCCATAACCACCAGCACGACGTGGATGTGCAACTTCATCATCGGGCTCGTCACGCCCGACATGCTGACTTCGATTAGCTGGGGCACCTACATCTTCTTCGCCGGCTTTTGCATTCTCGCCTTCTTCTTCACTTACTTCTTCATCCCCGAGACCCGCGGCAAGAGCCTAGAGGAGATGGATGTGGTGTTTGGCGATACCGCCGCGCATGAGGAGAAGACTCGGCTGTTTAACATCGCCGCTTCTATCGGACTTACTGAGCTGATCCGAGCCGAGAAGCTGGAAGTTGGTGAGGTCGAGCATGTTTAAAACCGGTGGTATCCCACCTATATTTCTGTGCCCTCATTATATACAATCACTACACCTATTACCCCGTTGGACGTGTTGATTATTGTTTGACCGTTACACCTTCTCACTGTTTTACCAGAACAAGAACCCCTCCCCTAGCCTGATCACCTAGCAGAGACTCTCTCCTTTGGGAAGTGCCTTTGTAACACCTCGCTTAAAGGGGAGTGCTAAAATAGATTAATCATCGGGCCTAATATTACTATATATATAAAGTAGTAGTCTCTCTCACCCACCCGTAGCTATACTCTTACATCTAATTAGTATGGTTATAAGGGGCTCATATATATACATATATATAACTAATATATAAACGTTTTATTTAAACACTATATACACCTATAACTAAAATACACACCCACTAAGATCTATGATAGTTTTTTCCCTATGAGGGTTTTATTTATTAGTCGCTAATAGCCAAGATTAGCTAAGAAAAACGAATAAATATAATAATAATCCTATCTATTACCTTTTAAAAGGTATATATAATTATATATTACAGAAAGTTGCATTTTAAATAATTCGTACTAAGTGTTCTATCTAGGTTTACATAGAGGACGCCTTAGTCTTTTATGATCAGTCGTGATAATTCCCCTGGGATCATTCGCGATCACTCTGATCAGTCGAGATCATTCCTTGGCGATCATTCGAGATCATTCATCGTGATTACCTTCTTAGTCCTATGTTTTAAAAGCGCTTGGTGCTTTCAGCCACACCTACACGGCCCGTTTGGCATCGGTCGCATTATTGTTATTCTATTCTGATGCGGGGCTTCCGCTGTGGTGTGTCGGGCCTGTTAATGAGGCCTCGTGGGGGCCACGTCCGTAATAAGTGTCTTTGTAACATATGTCTTTTTTTTATGGAAATGGGACACAGTTGGAGATTGTCTTAAAAGGGGACAATATGATTTTTTTAAAAAAAAAGAAAAACATAAAACGCAACAGAATGAATATATATAGAGCCACGGCAAGAGTATAAACATGCACCAAGGAACATTAGTTCTAGTTCATAATCCGCACGTCTGGTGTGATGAGGTGTACCCTGATTAGCTCGCTATTCTGCAAATCGTTGATGCGGACGCGCGCTGCGGCAGCCTCGAGTGTCGTCTCGATGCCGGCCTGCACGTGGCGGGCTGCAAGCCGGGACAGGGCTACGGCTGGGTCTGTATCCACGAACCACTTGTCGCTGACAAATTTGGCAATCTCGTTCCATGGATCCTGATTATAAAGCTGGTAATTGCCTTCGATAATAATGATTCGAGCAGTCGACGGGATAGAAATGTCTCCGTCGACGGGATCTTGAACGGCGTGATCAAAACTCGGGGCATGGATAGGCGCTTATTGTGGCTGAGGGGCCACCGTAATAGACACCCTAGCAAGTACCTGGACGAGGGCCAACAGCCGGTCGACATCGAACGTGAACGGCGCACCGCGACGAAGGAAAGCCTCTTCACGGCTCGGAAATGCGGCAAGTTCTTTCTTTGAATAGTGGAAGCCATCCTAAAAACTGCATCAACAGCGTGATCAGGACCTATGCATGTTGTTCTCCCAAGAAAAAACCTACCATGGGCACGACCATGCACGCCACACCCTTGATTTCGAGTGCCTTTGACAACGCCGCTGATACGGTCGATTTGCCCGAGCCCGGCACGCCAGCGACGGCGATGAGGATGCGTTTCCGGTGCCCACTAGAAAGCCAGTCGAGGAGAAGTTGAACACGGCCAACCAGGAGGTCTATCGATGAATCCAAGTCTGATGCCATTGCCAATGATGCTTCGAATCTACCGAGTAGGCCCCGTGATTGTGATTGATTTCCTCTGGTCTGCTGTGTCGGGTTGTTCTTTACGGGACTGGCTTCCTAGCGCCGTATGCTCGTCTTAAAATTGTCCCTTTGGAGATCGGCAATGGAGCTTAGCAAAAGAGGGGGTTTGATCTTTTAGTGAGGTGAAATGCACATTTCCTGTTCTTTTTTCCTTTCCTTTCTTCTTCTCTTTTCAATTCTTTTTAAATAAAAACGAAAGCAAAAACACATTCGATTGCAAAGCACCGGCATCTTTCTGGTTTTTTCATTATTCCTTCTTGACTTACTTTAACACACTGCTGCTCGAAACCGCCCTGTACCATGTCTTTTCGCTAGCTAACAGATGGCAAAGGCACGTTTGCCGTTCCCCTCAGTTCTAGTGGCAATACCTCGTCTACGCGAGATGCCGACGGCATCTTTCCCGGCAACTCGCCGTCGCGCACGACATCGAACCTCACCACTGCCACAACACCGAAACTGCGGCGGCGCCGTGACACAAGACGGGCCACCCGGCCCTGCGATGCCTGCCGACGGCGCAAGTCACGCTGCCTGACATATGGCGACAGTGCCGTGTGCACCATGTGCGATCTGCGCGGATCTGCGTGCACATTTTTGCAGCAGCCAATTGACAGACGAGGAGGGGCGGAAATACAAAGCAGTGGGAGGAGCATCGAGAAGAAGAGAGGAACACCGGCGGGGACAACGGCGGAGGCGACAGTGGCAGCAGTATTGTCACATGGTGCGAAAACTTCACCACCGACAAGGAATGCGGAAACAACTACGCCGCGACATGGACAACAGCATTCAACTCTAGAGGACCGAGGTGTCAGCCCGCACTATCACGAACACGACACGACGAGTGTGTCCCGAACAGCGCTGGAGCACAGCCGGCAACATGATGGCCGGCACGAGAATCCCCAAAATGGCGGCGGCCCAACCAATTCAGAAACTGAAAAGCACACGCTCGGGTCGGAGCCTCACCGATTTTCCGAGTTGTACGGGCTGACGAGCGACTCGGAGTCGCTACTAATGGTGCGTGTTTAAAGCAAGACGCTGGAACAGGCGTGATGTGACTTGATGTGACAGCTTTCCTAACACAACTTCATCAGAGGCACCGCCCGTTTGATCCGGATAGCCATGAGTATTTGCTCGACACGCACAGCATCCGCCGTGTGCAAACCACAGACAACGCCATGGAATATCCCGTAGTGTTCCACATGGTGTCCGACACGAAAGCCATGGGCTATGCCGATAACCACGTCGAGGTCGACCGCATCGAGGCTCTTGTGGCACCCTTTGGTCCCCGGCTAGTCCCCCTATACTGGCTACTAGTGCAGCCCTCATTCCCGCTTCTGTGTCCAGAGAGGTTCATGCGCCAGTATGCTGGCGCGTCGTCCTACCGTGCCATCCATCCCCCCCTCCTCGGTGCAGTCTACCTACAGGCGTTGACCTGGTGGACATACGATTCGGAGCTATCCTTGCGTCCACAACCCGATGTCGGCACTCTGCGCCGGCTCACGCTCGAGGCCATCCAGACGGCCTTCCACCGGCCCCGCCTAGCATCCATCCAAGCCATGCTTGTGTACTTGCACTGCCGGCCTGAGGCGCCGTTAACAGCGGACCATACCTTTGCACGTGGACTCACGTCGCAGACGCTCGCAATCGCCGAGGCCATGGGCCTGAACACAGACGCATCTGACTGGACAATCCCAGTATGGGAGCGAGCCGAGCGCAAACGGCTGGCGTGGGCGCTGTACATGCAGGATAAATGGACGGCGCTAGCATACGGGCGTCCGTCGCACATTGTAGACGACAATTGGGATGTGCAAGACCTGGTAGACGCTGACTTTGATGAGGAGGGTGTCGAGGTAGGTAGCGTCGAGGAGATGATGCAGCGGGGGCGCACCGACCGAGAGACGGAAAAGAGAGCCTCGTCGGATCACCAGACAACACGACCAGGCACCACCTGTAGTCGGAGTGCTGCCAACAATGTCTTGACCACCAGTCCGGCCGAGGGCGACGTCTCGGTGCCGAGCGCGGCGGCACCCAGCGGCCGCGTCCATTTTCTGCTCATGGTGTCCCTGACAAAAATCCTGAGTCGCGTGCTGTCCGCCTTTTTCACGATCCGTACTCGCCGCGACCAAGATACGGCGCGCTTGCTTGAGAAAGTGGGCCCCTTTCTAGCCGAGCTGGCGGCCTGGCGTGCCCAGCTGACCGCCGCGCTGCCCATCACCCTACAGCGGCCACGGCACTTGTGCCCCATCGGGTCGATTTACTTTTGCTACCATGGTGTGGTCATCAATTTGTTTCGGAGGCTCGTGCGGTCGACGGCGCTGGCGCCGCTCTGCTCGGACCCGGTCGTTCTAACATCAATCCGGCAGCAGGCCATCCAAGCGGCGCACGGGGCGACGCACTTTGTGACATCGCTACGGCTGGACCAGTTGGAGGCTTTCTGGTACTTCCCCTCGCCGTACATGTTCGCCTTGGTCGGCTCGTTCCACACGCTTCTCCTTGTCACCGCCCTCTCCACCACCGAGCGCGACTACTGGCGCGAGACGCTCAGCGGGTTCCTCTGGTCGCTGCGCATCATGAGCAGGGCCAGCGACCCGATGCGGTATGCCGTGAACCGGCTAGAAGGCGGTGTGCTGCGCGGGCTCGAGCACGCGCTAATCGTCAACGTGGACCATCCGCCGTCGTCACTTACAGCGGGTGGCTTGGGTGGTTCTGGTGGCGGCGGAGTGGCCATGTATCACTCGGTGGATGGGCAGGGCGCTATCGTGACACAAGGCGAGCATGGACACACTGACAGGACGACACTCCCCACGGCTATCGACCTCGAGCAGCTCCTCCAGCAGCTGGAATCCGCTGGCCAGTTTTCTTACACGGACTACACCGATTTTGACTTGCAGTCATTTGACTGGTTGGGTGTGCAGGTGCAGAACCTGGGGTAGATTTTAGAATCCAGGGGATGGGGTGGCATGGACTGTAATTCAATATTTTAGTAGTTTGATGAATGAGATTCTTCTGATGAGATTGCTGCTATTGAGACTATCGCGTATACTGCGCACATTCTTATATGTCAGACAGCTTAACCTGCTGTAAACGGATGTCCTTGAAAAACACCTCGCCGTCTTCCACAAACAGGCCGACCGCATGAACCTTGGGAGTAGGATGCCCGTTTGCTGCATTAGTTCCGTTCACTTTCTTTCCCCTTACCGGCAAGCGGTACGTGATCACCTTCCCACCGACGAACAGCTCGATCACATCCTGCGTTCGCACTAGTCGCAGGGGCTCCTCGCCATCAAGCCTCACCATCCCATGACGGACCAACTCGGGACCGTCCACAAGTTTAGGGATGTCGTTGTGGCCCGTCAGATTCGCCCAGAAGTCATCTAATGGCGGCCGGTCAGTCACAAGGGCGGCAGAGTACAACCCGGTACTCTCAGAGCCGCCCGCAGGCACAAACGATATCTTGTACCCGCGCAGGTCGTCGTCATAATTCAGAAGCAGGCCAAAGGACTGAGCGTTGGGCTGACTGTTGCCAGAACCGCCTGCCCCGAGAATCCTCAAGGACAACACCTGGATAGCGTCGTCATCCGGCCAGTCGACGGAGAGGGATAGCACAGATTGCACACCCACTTTTCCGACCGTCACATCGGTCGGCAGCACCCCCGTCGCCGGATTTGTATCAGTCAAAGCATGCAGGAACGCCTCGTTAGGGTGTAACATGAGTAGCCCGTCTCCACGGGCGTGCAGCTCCCGTGGCTGTGCAAGACTTCCACCCCAGAGCCACGTGCTGCTGCCGCTTTCGGTGTCCAGGTGCCGGTCGTGCACCCACGCAAAGAAAACCCGCTTCGTCGGGTCGCCACGCTTGGGGCACGATTTGGCGGCGTACCATTGGCGGCCGTCCAACCGCCCGCCCGTGCCATCACGCGGTGACCGGTAGGGCCCGCGAGGACCAGAGTCTGACACCACGTACAGCGTGCCCGCATCGGGCGCCGAGAACCGAGAGTACACGATATACCATTTTCCGTTCCCAAGTGTAAATATTTCTGGACACTCGGGGCAAAAAATGTTGTTGGGTGCATACAAGGGCTCCCGCTGGACCGTCCACACATTCAGGTCGCGCGACGTGAGCAGTGCCAGGCAGCCACGGGTCCAGTAAGGTGCTCCGGGGTTGGTACCAACAGCCAGCCGCGTGGCTACAACCATCCAGTAGCAGCGCTCCGCCTCATTAAAGAACACGTAGGGGTCACGGAAATCCGTGGCCTCAAACTGGGCAAAGCTGACTGCCGACGCGGAGTCGAGCTGGATGGGCAGCAGGGGTTTTTCGAAGTGGGTGCCCACACGGTCCGACGAAATTGCGTGCAGGATCACCTGGCGCCCACTACCCTCAGGAAGATTGTAGCCCGTGTAAAAGATATGTAAATTCTCATCGGGTCCCACCACAGCCGACCCCGTCCAGGCGCCGCTGCAATCAGGGTCTGTATCTCGCGCACCGGGGGCAATGACGGGGTTTGTGTCGCGCGTCCAGCGCACGAGGTCGGTGGACTGTTGGCGGACCCAAGTGCAACGGACCCGCGGCGGGTGGTACACGGTGTTCGGTGGCGAGGCGAGGTGAAACAGGTGGTAGGTGTCGTCATCTAGGAGAAAAGGGATCGTGTCGCCGGCAGCAGCGAAGCTGGGCGGACGAGCATAGGTGGTCGAGACCGTGTTTTGTTTTTCTTTTGGGGCGGGAGACATGCTCGTTAGGTTGAAATTAAAGGCGCAATGCTAAAATGGCAAGGGAGGCAAGAGAATAAAGGAATCGAGGAATCGAACAATCGGGACGACGACAACTCCTTCACAAACTATGATGAGAGCAGAGGCCACAATTGACACTTCTAACAATGTACATTTGCGCTTCAAACAGATTTATCCATCTTTTATACTACCACTTTACATTTATTCAACATCTAGATCAACACACCCTAGACACAAATGCAAAAGGCTCCATCTGAGCATTTGACTGAACGGAACAAAAAATAATTAGTGTGCCGACGGCGCGTGCAAGTGGCGGCGCTAGCTGTCGCATTTCTAATGCGCTGTGCAACGATGCCGACGGCGAGCCCGGTCGGCGAGGAGTGACAGCCGACGGCATCTTTCTCCTTTCTCTTGCCCCTAACTAAACCCTAAGAGTGGAACGAAAGTCTTGTTTAGTTCGAAGTGATACCGGTTTGTTAGTAGGTTTTGTGTCTTTTTTCTATTGCGTTTTGCTTCTGGAGGTTTATCCTGGTCATCCAATCCTCGTCTTTTAATCATTTTCTTGCATCTTTTTAACCCCACAAAGTATCACGAGGCGATCTTTGCTCTCCAGGATTTCCGCAAATTGCGGAGTAGATTGTGTCGCGCTTTGCACTGTTCCTTTCGTATGTATCCTGGCCTTTCTTGTTTTGCCTCGTCTTCTTTTCCTACGGCGTAACTCAAATTAGTCTTGGGTGTATAAAGTAGAGACTGTTGCCCTTCTTGGGCAATCAGCATGAGAACAAGTCAGCATCCTTGAATTTCTCTAGATTTCTTTCAAGCTCTTCTATTTTATTTTATTCTATTTTTAATTGTTTAGTTCTCTACGCAGTATGTACCTGTTAAAGTACCATCGGGCCTGGCTCTATTGCGGCTTCGCCGCCCTCGGTGCCTGGCTGTATGGCTACGACGGTGTCTACTTTACGGGTGTTGAGGCTTTGGGTAGGTGCATCGGCCGCAGAAACACAGTTTTGGCCTGCTACACATGCTGACTGACAGACGTCTTCATCAACAGCTTCGGCACCAGGCAAGACGACGGTTCTTACGCTATCAGCGCCGCGAGTCTCTCCGCCATGACCTCCATGATCAACGTTGGCGAGCTTGTTGGCTCGCTGTCGTCGGCGCCCGTCAATGACTACTTCGGGCGCAAGGGCGGCTGGACGGTGGGAGCATTATTTGTATCTCTCGGCGTCATCCTCCAGCTCGTGACTAGCACTCACAAATCCTTCATCATGGGCGGCCGCGCCGTCCTCGGCTTCGGTGTTGGTGTGTTTTGCGCCACGTCGCCATTGTACATTGCGGTAAGCATTCTAACAGAACTTACTACGAGAGACACTGCTGTCTGGAGCAGCCTGCTAATCATCTGCCCCGCACATGTAGGACGTCGCCCCTCCCTCCATCCGCGGCCCGCTGCTCATGTTCTGGCAGCTCACACTCTCCATCTCCCAAATTGTCGCTGCTGGCATTAACCAGGGCGTGTCCAAGGGCACGACCAGCTTCGCCTGGCGGTTTCCCACAGGGTTCCAGCTCATCTTCCCTGAATTTGTCGGCTGCGCCATCTGGTTTGTGCCCGAGTCTCCACGCTGGCTGGTCCGGAAGCAGCAAATGGAGAAGGCGGATATAGCCCTACGGAAGATTCACGGCGGTGATCGTAACGGCAACGTGCCGTATGATTCAGAGGCCGATATCCACAAAATCCAACAGGGTCTCGAACAAGAACACGCGGTCCAGGAGAGTTCCTGGAGCAGTCTTGTGCGGGACCCCGTCGAGCGCCGGAAATTCCTATACTCGGCGGGAGCTCTCATTGCCCAACAGATCAATGGCATTCAGTGGTTTTACTATTTCGGGACCGTCTTTTCCAAGGCTATTGGTCTAACGGACCCGTTCTTGATGACCTTGATCGTCTTCATCATCCAGCTCTTTGTCGTGCTGGCGGCGTTGCTCCTGTCCAACCGGATCCCTCGCCGCCCGCTCATGCTAACGTGCACGTCCATCATGATGTTGTCCATCTTCATAGTGGGTTGCATGGGCATCAACAGCGACAGCAATTATGTGCCCCAGGTGAATGGCAAAGTGATTATCAGCTTTGTCATAATTGAGATCGTGGCGGCCAATTTCTCCTGGGGTCCGCTGGGATGGTGCATCGCCTCGGAGATGGCCGTAGGGCCTAACCGCAACAAAATCTACGCTATTGCCGTGGCGTGCTTCTGGGTGAGTACCAAATTGAAAACCATCAAACCAGACAACATACAGATGGGTCAGACTTTCTAATTCCACTCTCTTTAAAGATATCCATCTGGATCACCGTCTTCACGCTGCCGTACCTCTACTACACGGCCAACCTAGGCCCTAAGACAGGCTTCGTCTACACGGGTCTATGCTTCATCTCAATGTCGTACGTCTATTTCTGTGTCGGAGAAGTCACTGGCCGCTCCATGGAGGAGATTGAAGGCTTTTTTCAGAATGTAAGTCCCATTTATTTGATTCTCTCACGGACTAGTTTGTTTTGTGTCTGCATGTACCTAACGTGGTACAGAAAATCCCTGTCAAGGAGTGGAGCAAGCAGCCTCGTCTAGACCACGACGCGGCAACCCACGAGGTATCTACCGACAGTGCCAGTACGGAAAAGGACGCCTTGGAGACAAAAGTGACGCACAATGTTTAAATAGACGTATGTGGATGAGCCAAGTAGTGAGGAGTGAGTGGGGAGATGTATGAGTAGCGCCACAATGAAATTGCGTGGGATGAGGCAGAAACTAATGATTTTAGCTGAAATTACACAAGCATTTCGTTCGTTAGGCGTATATTTAATGTTGACATCAATAATCCTTAACGTGAGCGGTCTGTAACGGGCCGAAGGCGCAGTGTGACTAAGGACGAGCTGTCCGCCCGCTCATACTAACGTGCACGTCCATGATAATGTTATCCATCTTCATGTCTTCTTCTCCCACTACACCCATCGCCTAAGGTACGCGTAGACTCCGCGACAGACTACCCTACTATATATATTACTTATAATTTCCGTCGGAAACCACACTAAAAAATACGCTAAGGTGTTACAAAGGCACTTCCCGTCTCGGAGAGTTTCTGCTAGGTGATCAGGCTAGGGAGAATAAGAACAGTGAGAAGGTGTAACGGTTGAACAATAGTCAACACAATGACGGAGTGATGGGTGTGGTGATTGTATGCAATGATGGTACAGGAATACAGGTCGTATAGGTTTGTATTTCAGGCAATCGGTAGCGACTGTCTTCTATTTAATGTACCGGGAGGGAGCCTCAGTCTTATACATCTATCATACTTTATACAGCTTCATCTGTCTACTTCATTTCCGTATGAAGTTGCTCCTGATTGGCCCTTGTTTTTGCATGCTCCACTTGGCGTATTAGCCACACTTCGTGCCATGCCGTAGGTGCCTTGTCCGTACTATTGTTGTTCTATTCTGTTACGGGGTCTCGTGTGCTGTCCTTGACCTTCTGTCGAGGTTTCGTCAGGGCCATGTCCGTAACACTGTCCTATCGTGTCTGCAGGGAACATGTCCTTCATCCTGGACAATTGGAAACCAGATATGAACGCAAAACCCGCAGCGATAAAATGTGCTTTTGCGACGGGGAGACTGGACTACGAGCTAGAATCAAGGTCAATGAAGAGACGAATATACAGTAAAGATCAACCCCTCTGCCCCCCAGGATAAAATCGGGAAGGGCAGGGATTGCGTGAGAGGGACGGGAAAATGAAGTGAAGTCTCTTGTGCCTCTTACCCGCTAGCCAGAACCAGACAATGTGGAGCAAAACGATTTCTGTTCTGTGATCTGGCACGGAGTCATTAAATACGACGAACCCTTTGGGATTAGTGCGTCCGGGCATGAAAAACCTTAATCAATGAGGCAATTCTGTGGACACATACTTCGTAGAATACAACCATCTGATAATTTACACCTAGTCTCCGCTTTTAGTGCGACCCATCTCGACCTGACGAGAAGGCCTGAGCAGCGGGGGGGGGGGGGGGGGGGGGGGGGGGGGGGGGGGGGGGGGGGGGGGGGGGGGGGGGGGGGGGGGGGGGGGGGGG